>CAUYQV010056362.1:0-15280 GCA_963574575.1 Galagoides demidoff | reverse complement strand
CTCAAGCTATCCCCCTGGGTAGAGTGCCATGGCATCACAGCTCATAGCAACCTCCAACTCCTGGGCTCAAGTGAGTCTCCTGCCTCTGCCTCCCAAGTAGCTGGGACCACAGGTGCCCGCCACAACGCCTGGCCATTTTTTTGGTTGCAGCCATCATTGTTGTTTGGCGGGCCTGGGCTGGGGATTCGAACCCGCCACCTTTGGTGTACGTGGCTGGCGCCTTAGCCAATTGAGCCACAGGCACCACCCATTATTTTTCAAAAAGATGTAAAATCTATCCAATAGAGCTAGTACAATCTTGCAAGCTCAGGCCAAGAGAAAAGGGGCCAGATAACATCCACCAATTGCTATGCTTCAAGTTTTATTGGAATGTTTACGTTTTCAGACAAGATTACCCCCATGTATTATTATTGAGACAACATCTTACTCTGTTGTCCTGGGTACAGTACTGTGGCGTCATCACCCAGCAACCTCAAACTCCTGGGTTTGAGCAATCCTCTTGCCTCAGCCTCCCCCGTAGCTGGGACTACAGGTGCCTGCCATAATGCCCGGCTAGTTTTTCTATTTTTAGTAGAGATGAGGTCTTGCTCTTGCTCAGGCCGTTCTCCAAACCCTGAGCTCAAAGCAATCCACCCACCTTGGCCTCCCAGAGTGCTAGGATTACAGGAATGAGCCACCACACCCAGCCAGTTACTCCCCTCCCTTTTAAAGACAAAATAGGAGCCAGCAGAAGTAAATTTTGGAGCTTTTTATTCCATCTGGCTGCACTTTTGGCAATCATATCATGCTTTAGTAGTCTCCTTCATTTTTCCACCCACGTATTCAGAAAGTATTTAGTGAGTAACTCTGTGCCAGGCACAGTGCTGAGGACTTACAGTCACAACTAAGCAGGAGGCTATTCGGTTCTTCCTAAATATGTATTGGGCGTGTTTCCCAGCCCAACTTGGCCAGTCCGTGCATATGAACTTGAAAAACCTATTAAACTAGTAAACGTTCTGGTCAAATATGTTAGTTATTATGGGCTAAGAAGTGTGTAGTCAGGAGACGTGACTAAGGGCAAAAGCATTAACCGTGGCTTTCAGCTGAACAGGCAGAGTAGAATGAAAAGGCCTTTTATGGGTGGGGAGAGAGCATTGTGCCGTCCCGGCATCAGGTTAAATGCCACTGCGGTTATTACTGGTCTAATGAGTTTTTAAAGTATCATTCTAACGCAAATCCAGTGAGCACAACGATAAAGAAATTCTGCTGTCACAGCTTAAAACATTGCCATTACCAAGGCCCTTCCTACAGCTGCGTACGCTCAGACTGAATGACACTCTGCACCCATTGGAAACTCTCTCCTCCAAACAAACATCGCTTTGAACGTGCAATTCTTAATCCAAGTTAAAGACCAAGAGAAAAAGCACTAATTGTAATCTACCAGTTCAGGGACCAGAAGGCCATGCATTTACCTTACTTCACACACGCCCAGCATTTCTAGTTCACTGCAAACAGAGAAATTATATGTAATATTAGTTATAATTTTTTCCTTACACGTCTGTGTTTCTCTACCACAATGAAAAGTCGAAGCTTTCTTTGCTAAGTTTCGATTAATTAGTACTAACTGTGGCGCTTATGGTCAGTTGAATGAAGTTATTGGCTAATCCGTAAGGTTCCTTCCCTTAGAGAAGTTGCTAGGTTGTTTTCCTTTTTGGTCTATGATAACATTTTATTATTTATAGAATAGTTCCGAGCTATTTCCACCTGAAGTTTAAATAAAGTGGGTCTTCAGAGGAGCTTCCTTCTGGAGTCTGGTGACTCTGAAGTTGCAATCTAGTGAAGAAAAACAAGAAGACCTACTCCTTCTCAAAGATTTAACCTGGGGTTATAATATAGGGATTACCCATATTTTATAGCGCACATTTCTATTTAAACCGCATTTTTGTGACAAAAGCCACGTCTGTACAAACCTCTATAGGAAGCGGTATAAATGAAGAAAGAAACAGCAGAATTCCATAATTAAGAGCCGCAAAATACCTCACTATGGTGTTTGTGAGTAATTTGGAACCATGACTCAGACTGCACCAGTGAAAACAAGGCTTTCTGAGAGAAGAGAGGGTTTGCTGACCCAGGGGCTTCCTTTCTATCCTAAATTAGGCCACAAAGTCCCAGGGCTTCATCTGCAAGTCAAGGGTAATTCTTAGGTAACTCTGTCCAGTGCTGGTAATAAAAGGTGAGCTAATCATAGGGTGTTAGGTAGCTGGGAGGGTCAGTGTTAGAGGCCGTGCAGTCAGAAAGACAGCTCAGACCTTACTGCAGGGGCCCCAGAGCTCGTCCTAATAGGATTAGGACCAGAGGCCAGGAGCTCTGCTGTGACAGTCTTTTTAAACAGGGCTGTTTCCAAGCCCACGCTCACCGAGAGGTCCTTTCTCCACTGTACCTATAGTTCATTTTCTTCCCTTCAAAATAGGAGGTTTGCATAGGTAGGACTGAATCAGGGATCCACGCCTGCACCCTGGCTGCTAGAAAAGTAGTTTGAGGAAGAGGAAATTACAGTGAGAATTTCTACAACCCGAGGGTCAAAGGTTGGTAGGCGATCATAAGCCCAGATAATGTAAACTTCAGTTTACCCCATGAGCGTTCAGCTGTTCCTTTCACCTCCTTCCTATGCTACATTTCCCAGCTCCTCCTTTTAAGGCAAACACCCTCCTCTTCTTTGTGTCACCATCCTTTCCCTGATAGAGTCAGGATTTGGTCACAGCTGCGTCCCCCCCGCACATACTCCACTCTCTCTTCCACCACTGAACGACCACCTGGCTGTCTGTGTTCCTGGGGTTGCCAACTCCCCATCCAAAAGACTGTTATTTATTGTTTCTGTTGTCAACTATTTTGAGCTTTGGGAAGGATGGGGTGTGACAGTTAATTTTGTCAAGTTGGCTAGGCTACAGAGACAGCTGTCAAACACCTGTCTAGAGTTGTGGTGAAGGTACTTTTTAGATGTGACTAACCTTTAAATCAGTAGACATGGAGTAAACCAGATAAAACCTCCATAAGGTGGGGCGGGGGGAGGGGAACCTCATGCAGTCAGTTGAAAACTCTAGCAGAAAAGACGGCGCTCCTGCCTAGAGGAAGGAATTCTGCTCCTGGATGTCTTCTGACTCAAGATTACAGCATCACCTCCTCCCTGAGGCTCCAGGCTGCTGGCCTGCCTGCAGACGTCAGACTCCCCAGCTCCCTCACTTGCTCGAGCCAATTCCTTAAAATAAGCTTTCCTCTACCTCCCTTCCTCTCTCTCTCTCTCTCTCTCTCTCTCTCCAGCCTACTGGCTCTTTCTCTCTGGAGAACCCTGACTTATAATAACAAGAGGGAAGGGAGGTTGAAAGAGATGTTAATAAGTTCCTGGCAGGGAATTCTCAAGACAGGTTTTTTTAAATTCATATTTTTAGACGTCCTGTTGTACTTTTTCACTTTTGCCATCCTACTGTTCCAGCTGTTCTCACAAAGTTGGATCTATCTCTTCCCCAGGCATACATACCTCTGTTGGAAAGAAGGGCTGGGTCGAAATTCAAGATTGCAGCAACTGGCTCGAATCACTCTGGAAGTTTCCTTGCTCTCTGGCTTTCTCTGGGCTCAGTGACCTGGTAGAAAATCATTCTCATTTCCCTCAGGAAAAAACCCCAAAATTGAACAATCTCTATTTCTCTCCTTACGTCAAAGATGACTCACGCTGCAATGTGAGAGGGGACCAGACACATGGTCGTTCACTTTGCCCTTCCATGCCTGCACTTTCCCTGTGTGTGGCTTGTAAACCCAGCAGCGAGTCTGGCTCTGGATCATGCCAGCCTCACCTTCAAGAAGCACAGCCACCGTTTAAAGAATCTCTCAAAGAACTTTAAATGGGACCTTGACATTCGTTACCGTCTCTCCCAGCCACTTCCCACTGCCCTGCCAGGCTCTGGGTCCCCCGACCTGCCTGGCTCTGCTGGCTGTTGTCTGGGTTGGTTGGCACAGGTTTGCTGAGTTGTGCCCTGGAGTGTCCCTCTCTGCTAATGGCAGCAGCTTCCCAAATGCCTGGTCCAGGGCCTGTTTCCGTTGGCAGTTCTAATGCACCTGTCAAGTGTGAGCATGTGAAGTTCTTGACCTTGGGCATCAGGCTGAGTGTCTCAGCATCACCTACAAGGACACTGCTCACAGGGAGTACAGCCCACTAGCAATAGCAATAGCAAGTCAGACCCTTTTCAAAGGCTCTCTCAGCATCAGAGAAAGTGCTTCAACTTTAATACTGAACAGACACTTTTAAAAGAAAACAGCCTCAAGGTGTCTGCAAACTCTAAGTGAGAGAAATACTTTAAGTAATGTCTGAATCTATTAAAATATCTTTTATTAATATCACGGGAAAAGAGTTATCTCTTTAAATAATTAAATAATTTCTTTTAAAATTATTAAAATGAAGATAATTTTCCTACAAATTTCCAGGTGATAAAAAGAAAAGATAGAAAAATTTGGGTGTTCTAGGATCACGCAGAATATACCCACGGACCCAAGCTCAACCCTACACCTGGCCGAGGAAATGAAGCTCACCCCACCCAGAAGTGTCTCACTCCCAACCATCTCTTTCTGGGGACCCGTGAAAGAAGACACAGAGAAATGACTCTCCAATGGAGGGACCTTTCACTCCCCAAGAGTCCTCTCGTCACTGATGTGTCAAAGGTCAGAACCATGGAACTGGCAAAAGCTCAACATTTTCCTTTGCTAATTTCCTTCTCCCACCCTCAGAGGACACAGGGACATCAGACAAACCAAGTCCTGGAGACTGTCTCATAGTTCCTCATCTTAATTATGCATGGCAAACACTGCTCACTGCCTACCCAGCACAGTGTGGTATCTATTCTTCATTGCTAAGAGATTCTCAATTTTGTTCAAGGGGGCAATGTACCCAGCTCCTTTTCCCTTGCAGTGAAGGGTGAGGAAGGGATGCAATTTGTTTGTTGGTGAGAGGTTGTGGAAAATTCTTCAAAGGAGTAGCTTTGGACAGTTTTTGCTTTTCACCCTACATCTCTGATACAAGGAGGTCATAATAGAAATGGAAGCACTGTCATTTACCAGAGGATGGCCGTAAGAATAAAAGTTGAATGCTGAGGACGCAGGGTGCTGAGCCTGAGACCCTGGTGTCCTATAGATCCTTGTCCTGGTCCCAGATTCCCTACCTTCAGACTTTATTATGAAAGAAAAGCAAACGTGTAATTTGTCTGAACCACTGTCTTTAGTGATTTCAGTTAGTTACAACCAAGCACAACCTCCAGTGATAAGCTATTTAAATAACACTTGCAGGTTACCTCCATGGGGATATCGCAAGTAAAATTTCTGTGAGATTATTCTGAAGCATGGTGAGTCTTCTCTCTTTTGAGATTTGCGAGTCTTTTGGAAAGAATTGTCATTTTCCTTTTTGTTTCAAAATGGAAAACGGATCCGTGTTTCTGATATCTCAGAATTTCGTTGGCATAAAGGCAAATTGATAGGTTAATATATCTAATGTGAATCATACTACTTTGTTTTTGCTTATGGGTTTGTATTAGTCGGAGTTCTCCAGAAAAACAGAACAACTAGGACGTGGAGATATATAAGTAGATTTATGGTAAGTAATCGGCTCATGTGATTATGGAGGCTGGCAAGTCCAAAATCTGTGCTATGGACTAGCAGGATGGAAACCCAGGAGAACCAGTGGTACAGTTCCAATCCTAGGACCGGCAGCCTAGAGGATTTCCTCCTGCTTGGGTGGCTGGTCTTTTTGTTCTTTTTAGGCCTTCAACTGATTGGTTGAGGCTTACTCACATTATCTGTTTATTCAGAGTTAACTGATCTAAATGTTAATCTCATCCCAAAACATCCTCCAAGTTGACACATAAAATTAACTATAACAGGTCTTATTTCTGTATTTTTTTAGAGCAGACTGGCTTGGAGATAAGTTGAAATGAGATAAATGTGTAGCCTTGCGAAATCCCTGGAGTTATTTATTTTTCCTCTTTAAGAATGAAATGGATAGCCAAAATTCAGAGCTCCTTCTTAATAATAATCACGTTACTCCCAGTTTTAAGGAAAGTTAACAGAGATACCTAAAAGTGACAGTAAAAACTGGGTTTACTGAGATTCCTACTCCCCTCAAAACTTGTCAAAATGTTCTCTGAATTCCAGAGAGTCTATGGTTTTAAATTTTTCTAACAAGAGTGTTTCCACTGCAAAATATAGCAGGGAGTGCTAGGATTTAATTCTGTGCGATAGGCCTGACATACCAATTGTGGAATGCGATAATATCACACATCCTTTTAATCCTCCTTTAAAACAATAATTTAAAATATTATATAGTTTTTGGCTCTGAGCTCTCAACTATTTTGGGGATTGTTATCATTAGTAAATGGTCTGACTGGTCTACCCAAAGAGGCATATTCATGCATTCAATCATCTTTCAAATCCCAACTCATTCTACAAAGGATTTGAGACATCTTACAAAAATATTAATGATATGAAAAAAAATTAAAAAATAGGAAACTTTCTAAAGGTAGGAGGAAAATAAAGTCAGAGGTAAACACACAAAATATAACCCACATATTTTAATATATTTGATAGAGGTAGGCCATAATTTTGGCTTCAGTATTTCTAGTGGTCAAAGGAAAGTGTGAAACCTGATCAGTTGCATTATTCAGGATTTTCCACGAGACAAAGTGAAAGGGAAACAAATGCCGTAGAGAAGAAGAGTTTTCCCAATTATGAGTTTCCTGCTTATATGAAATATCATGAATAATGCCCTTCCTAATATTTCTACTGAGATGTGTACATTTATGATTTCTTTCTGTTTATGACAGGACAGGCCAATTCTGCAGAAAAAAATATTCTATAAGAGAGCAAAGTAATCCAGTCTCAGTATGTCACTCTCTATAGCTTAATCTATGGGTAAAGTTTGCACTAGAATTGTGGTTTCTTGAATCATGCACTGTGGATTCTTTTGAATTTCAAGGGGTGCTCCTAGGGCTATCTACATTTCATGAGTAGGGCTAAGTTTGAGGAATCTGGGCTCTTGTTATCATCTTAATATACTTCTAGATTAAATTTGCTAATTTTTTATTATTATTATTATTTTTGAGACAGAGCCTCAAGCTGTCCCCCTGGGTAGAGTGCCATGGCATCACAGCTCACAGCAACCTCCAACTCCTGCGCTCAAGCAAGTCTCCTGCCTCCGCCTCCCAAGTAGCTGGGACCACAGGCACCTGCCACGATGCCCAGTCATTTTTTGGTTGCAGCCATCATTGTTGTTTGGCGGGCTGGGCTGGGGATTCGAACCCGCCACCTTAGGTGTACGTGGCTGGCGTCTTAGCCACGTGAGCCACTAGCGCTGAGCCTGCTAATATTTTTATTGAGGATTTTTGCATCTATGTGTACCAAGGATATTGGTCCATAGTTCTTTTTGCTTGAAATATCTTTGTCTGGATGATGCTATCCATACAAGATGAATTGGGAAGTGTCCCCTCCTCTTATATTTTTCTAGAAGATATTGTGTAGAGTGAATATTACTTCTTCTTTAAATATTTGATAGAATGCATCATTAGCACTGCCTCATGTTTCTTATGTTATCCAAGCCTCGCCCTGGTAGGGTTGCCAGATAAAACAAAATTCCTAGTTAATCTGAATGTTACATAGATAATGAATAGTTTTTAAATATGTTTGTTCCATGCAATATTTTAAACATATTATATTCAAATACTATTTAATATTAATCTAAAATTAAAATTTAACTTACCTAAGAGAATAAAAACCATATGTTCTCACGAAAATTTGGACATGAATGTTCATAGCAGTATTATTTCTAATCGCTGAAAAGTGGAAACAATCCAGATGTCCATCAACTGATGAATGGATAAACAAAATGTGGCCTATCTATACATATCAATGAGGCTTCTCCAGAGAAGCAGAACCGATAGAGTATAATAGGAGATTTATTATGACGAATTGGCTCATGCAATTTGGGAAGCTGACAAGTCCAACTATCTGCCATCTGCAAGCTGGAGGCCCCAAATCTGGTAATATAATTCAGTCTCAGTCCAAGGGCTTGAAAACCAGAAGAACCAATGATGTAAATTCTAGTCCAAGGACAGGAGAAGATGAGATGAGATATCCCAGCTCAGGCAGCAGGGCAGAAAAAACAAGCAAATTTCTTCCTCTACCTTTTTGTTCTCTTCAGGACCTCAACAGATTGGAAGAGGCCACTCACATTGGGAAATGCTAATCTATCTGGAAACAGACAATCTATCTGCCTCACAGACATACCCAGAAGTAATGTTTAATATGTTTAATATGTTTAATATCTGGGCACCCCAATCCAGTTAAGTTGACACATAAAAATTATCTCATACTATGATGGTATGTTATCAGCCATAAGGAATGAAGCACTGATTCTTACTATAACATGAAACCTTGAAAACATTATGCTGAGTGAAAGAAACCAGCCATAAAACTCATATATTGTATGATTCCACTTGTATGAAATGTCCAGAATAGGCAAATTCAGGGGGACAGAAAATAACTTAGGGTTGTCAGGGGCTGGAGGGAAGGGAGAATGGGAGTGATTGCTAGTTGGTATGGAGTTTCTTTGGGGGTGATAAAAAATATCCTGGGATTAGATAATGGGCATGTAACTTTGTGAATATAGTAAAGATTGCTATGTTGTACATTTTAAGAGGGTGAATTTTATAGTACGTGAGTTATATCTCAACTATTATATATATATACATCAAAAAAAATTAATGGAGTATCTCTTATTATTTACTAAATCTGGATGCATGTGATTGGTGAAACCCATTACATACCTCTGTGTTCTAGCTGCAAGGGAGTCTGAGAAACGTTGTTTGGGGACTTCTAATGTGGAAAACTATCAAAATGTAGAGCGTGTTTAAAATGTGTCGAACATTCTGGAATGGCTGATGTTTACTATAGATTCTGAAGTTAAATGTCTAGATTTGAATGTTGTTTCCATGACTTACTTGCTGTGTAACTAAAGAAGGTGATTTAACCATCTGTGTCTTAGTTTTCTCATGGATAGAATCTGTCAGTGGTGGTATTGCAATTGTTTCCTAATTGCCTGTTTCCCTTTGTCTTCCTCTTGCAGTCTTTGTTCAAAGAGCAGCCAGAGTGATCCTTTTATGACATAATTTAGTTCATATCATTTCTTTGCTCAAAACTCTTCAATGGTTTCTCAGATTACTCAGAGTAAAAAGCTAGGCACCCATAATGAGGACAAACTTTTGGGAGTGGAACCAAAGTAGAACAAGGCAGAGACAATAGAGATAAAGGAAAGTGAGGAAGTGAGGTACAATAAACATGGAGGGGAATAGAGCCAGGAGCGCTCAGGAACAAACCATCAATGCCAAAAATAGATGGGCATTGTGGGGGGTGCCTGTATCTCAACTACTTGGGAGGCTGAGGCAAGAGGATCACTTGAGCCCAAGAGTGAGTGAGGTTGCTGTAAGCTATGACATCACAGTACTCTACCCAGGGCAACAGAATGAGACTCTGTCTCAAAAACAAAACAAAATGAAATAAAACTAAAACAAAAAACAAACACAGAAACAGAAGAGGGAGCTCTGTGATGTTAGAAAATCTAATTTATTACAAATAAAAAATGGATAACAGAAAGGAACCAAGATCAAATCCCATATGAAGTTATTCTAAGCACACAGATAATAAGAAAAAGAATGACACCCTGCAATCAATACAGCAGATAGGAAAGATAGTGCCTTTAAGATAGATCTGTTGTTTGAACAGGCTAAAATATGTTAAGAAAATAATACACCCACAAGAGCAACCTAAATCATTATTAACAGAAGAGAAATGAGATGACAGAAACTTAAGAACTCAATATACGAAGAATAAAAGAAAAATCTTTGCGACATGAAGTCTGAAGTAGGAAGGATACCTTAGCAAATAAGCCCAATAAATAATGTCTTAAAATAAGTAGAAGGTGAGAAAGAGAAAAATGTTAGAAATCAAAAGATATAAGGGAGAGAAAGTACAAATACTCCTGAAAATGGCAAAAACAGATCCGTATGGATTACAGGAGCTATGGAAGGGGAAAACCTTCAGAGAGTGAAAGGAGAACAAATACGAAAAACCATAGATCGATCTTTAAAATCCTGAAATTCAAAGACGATTTCAAAGTATATAATGAAAAAGCACACCATTTACCAGAGGATGTCAATCCAAGATGACCAACATGGTGTGTTACTGTAAAAATACTGGATTTTAAAGGAAAAGAAAATCCTCTGGACATCTACGCAAAAAAAAGAGACAGTGCCTTATAAGGGATTGAACATGCAACTATCTTTAGACCTTTCCATAGCAACGCTTCATGCCCTAAGAAAACCGAGTAACTTATTTAAGATACTCTAAGAAAGTATAGCCAGGAAATTAATATTCAACCAAACAAATTTGAGTGTAAAAGGCACAGCTGTTTTCAATATACAAGAACCCAGAGAATAGTGTTCCCCTGAGCCTTTCCTGAGGTATGCACTGGAGAACGTGTGTCCAGTTGGAGAAATATCAACATAGAGAATGATCGATTGTAGAGATGTTGACGTGCAGGCCAGTGCTGAGCCCTGAACATGTAGGGCTGTGGAATTAAGACTGAAGGAGGGAGAGAGCCTCCTATGCCATGGCTGTTTGCTCAGAAAGTGTAGATATAAAACTACATAGAAAAAAAGAAAGGAGAATGGGGCTAGCATATCCAAAAACGTTTATCTGTTTTTAGTCATCATAACTGGAGGAGATGGTGTTAGCACTGAGACTGAGGCTGAGTGAGTAATTATGGGATCTTCTAATTCTATCGTCCTCTGTGTCCTTAAGAACCAGAATTCTTACTGTGGAAGGAAGGAGTTTTCAAATTTTTAGTCTTGATATTTGGGTGGAAAATGTAAGTAGGAATACATAAAGTATTTTATCTCTAAGGAAAAAAAGCGTCGGTGCCTGTTTATCTATATCTGTCCCTGAAAAGTTCTAGATATAATGACCAACCCAGGTACCCATGAATACCCCTGGTGCTCAGATTGTGGTGTTGAGATGATATTGGCCATTAAAAGAAACTAAGACTTCTCAGTGTGGGAGAGCTGGCTGATTTCAGGTATGGGGAAGGAAACGCACAAGATAAACCTGGAACGTGTTGTTGCAGATAGCAAGGAAGCTGCCAAAGACGAGAGGGTCGTGGCGGAAAGGCTTGGCACCAGCTTGAAGAGTTTCCAACTAGTCAAGAATCGTGTAACCCGAGCTTCAGTAATGATAATAACTACAATAGGAAAGGGAGGAAGTTATGCCTATTTTTAAGTCAGAACACATGGAGGGATTTCTGGAGTGGCTGGCAGAGTTCTCTTCCCTTGATCTGGGTGGTGATTACAAGGGCATTTGGCTGCTAAGACTCCACTAAGCTATATAGTTTTATGTAGCCTTCTGTGTTTTTGTTTTATTCCACACTAAAAAGTTATTACAATTTACTACTGATTGAATGACATAATTTAAGCCTCTTGAGCCTTCATGCTTTTTCTTGAGCAGGGAAGAAATAGCTCCTGGTCTTCTCTCTGGAACTTTATTTTACAACCCAAATAATGTTGGCCGTGTAGTGGTTATTTGTCATGGTTATAGGAAATGACTGCATGCATTACAGTTCTCCAGGCCAGTGCCTAAATCGGGTTTCGGGAGTGCAGGCGGCAGGAGACTGGCTTACTTCTGACAATTGCATCTACATTCCCATTTTCTCTTTACACCTGCCTGAGAAACTCTCACAGGGAGCCCATCAAGGAGGAGAAGGGAGGAGTAAAGGCAGGATCCTCTGAGGCGGTAAAGCCTCGCTCCATCTCTTCCTTTCTTGGAGGATGGATGTTTACAGGGAGTTCAAGGTTCTACGACTTCTTTTAGCCCGAATAAAGAAGAGCCATTGCCCAACCCACTGACGACGGAGCTGCTGTTATTATGAGGGCTCACAAAGGCCAGATCAGGACAGGAGGTTGGAGAGCCCTAATGGATTGGCTTTACCCTGCCTGACAATAGTCAGGACCATGTCTGTGGCTGCCAGCCCAGGGACGTGTGCCCACAGGTCTTGGGGTTGGAGTGTAGACAAAGGGATTTACAGCACAACTTATGAGGGAACTTGAAACCTCTCACCAGCTTTTAGGATGTTTATGTCCCTAATTCTCTTTCTTCTTCTTTTAAATGAATACGTATTCATCTTACATATAACTATTTAATGTATTTATTATATCAACATACATATTGTTAGTCTGTATTTCAATAGTTTATGCCTTTAAATATTTTATGTCTTATATTTATACAGAGATGCAAAAACATTTTAAATTTAATTTTATGGTAATCCATTTTTATCGTATTTCACATAAATATCAGCCTGTGACTCATTGAAAATTCAAAAGACCAGAAGCCAAAATTAAGCGTTCTTTACAGTTTGAGAAGCCCAAAAAACACACTACATTAGAATCAAGAATTTCTATTCATTATAATGAGCAAAACAAGACACAAAATGGGAGGAAATATTTTCTCTCTCTTTTTCTTTTTTTGAGACAGTCTCACTCTGTCACCCTGGGTAGACTGTAGAGTGCCATGGAGTCTTCATAGCTCACAGCAACTTCAAACTCTTGGGCTGACACCATTCTCTTGCTTTGGATTTTCTATTGTTTAGTAGAGATGGGAATCTCTTGTTCAGGCTGGTATTGAACTCCTGAACTCAAGCAATCTGCCAGCTTCAGCCTCCCAGAGTGCTAGGATTACAGGTATTAGCCACCGTGCTTGGCCATCGGAGGACATATTTTCAACACAAAACCATCAAAGGACTAGTATCTAAAATACATAAGGAATTCATTCAAATTAATTAGAAAAATGGCCAAAAAAAGCTTGAATGATCCCTTCATGTAAAAGCAAATGCCCATGGCTATTAAGTATATAAAAAGGTTCAATTCCTCAGGGAAGTGAAAATTAAAAACCACAGTAAAAACTACATAGTCAGTAGATGGGCAAAAGTTTTAGTCTGCCAATTCTGAATGTTAGTTGGGGCACAGAAGCTCTCATATATTGGTCGGGAGAGTTTTTACATTGGTGAAATTATTTTAGAAAACTTTTACGAATGTACAGAAGCCTAATATACAAATGCCCTATAAGCCACCACAGGTATTTGTCACGCTAAGTCTTCAATGGCAGGTGCAACAATTCTCAGCATTATTTTTAAGAGCTCCAAATTGAAACAACCTAAATGCACCATCCCCTGAAGAACGGATGAATTGTGGTATATTCACACTATGGAACACTAAACAGGAATGAAACGAACAAATCCCGGCTTCACACAGCAGCACGAATGAATATTTCAGACGTACACAGTTGTCACCCAGATTCATCACAGTCCCACCAAAGCAACAACAGGGTGTTTCGATGCACAAATTGGTCTGTGAATCTCATCTAGCTAATCAGCTCCATGTTGGAGCTGTGCCATCCTAGAGAGGAGGTAGATGTTCCCGGGTGGAGGCTGGGCCCAGGGTGAACTTCAGGTTGTAGCTTACGGAGGAGGCGAAGTCACCGGCTAAGACCAGAACTGCGGCCACCGGCGCCCCCTGCTGGAGTATCACACTGGTGCTGGTGCACCTGGAGTGGATACAGAAGGGAAATTCAATGGCTGCAATTCCCAAGGGGCTAGGCAAGGGTGGAGGTGGGGCAGGACTGCAGGAACCAAAAGACCCTGGACAGTGGGATTGGCAGAAGCAGGCGATGTGCCCAACATCACCTCCCAAAGCCATCATATCAGGGATTAGGTTTGAACATGTTCATGGGTGTGTGTGTGTGGCATAAACATTCAGTCTACAGCACTGTTAGACTAATTTACTTTATGAAATTGGGATCTCTGACCCTTCTCTGTCCGCACAGGGAACCGTAAGTGGCTGCGCTAAGTGAAAGCTTTTGCTGCAGAGCCCTCTGCCCACTGCACATCTTACTGTGAGAGGCCCAGAACTCTGCATTCCCCTAAAAGGTCTCCTGGTGGGGCCCCCTACAGAAAGGAAAGTTTCAAAGTTTGCTTAAAAACTGTATATGGGAAAAGGGTTCCTATTTACCAACCATATGAAACAAAATGTAAAATGTTATACTTAATAACGAGAGTGAGAATGAATTTTCACCGTCTCCCCTGTTTCTCTGGGGGTTGCAGACTGCTGCTAGCTCCCGTCTGAACGATGCACTGTTGAAAATAACTAACTCTTAAATAGAATGAAGATTAATAGTCTGCTGTAAATCCGTAGGTTTACAAACTTGTTTTGTGCAGATGTTAGAATTAATTTGTGGTTTTAAAACACTTCTTCCATTCTGCCAGTGTCCCTCCATTATCCCCTGTGGACAGCTTTTGCCCATTATTTACTCAACTCCCTTACCACCAGGGCTCACAGGACAGCAAGGAACAGAGTCCGCTCTCAAATATGCCAGAATGTAAGGGCAGAGCACACTCCCTTCAGAGTTAATTAAAAAAAAAAAAAAGATACATTAGTAAGAAGAAAAAAAATGTATATATTGATATTTATAGAGTTTTTTAAGGCAGAGCACCATAGCTCACACCTGTAATCCTAGCACTCTGGGAGGCTGAGGGAGATGGAATGCTTGCCCTCAGGAGTTCAAGACCAGCCTGAGCCAGAGTGAGACCCCTTCTCTAAAAAATTAAAAAATAGCTGGGTGTTGTGGTAGGAGCCTGTAGTCTCAGCTACTCAGGAGGCTGAGGCAAGAGAGTCACTTGGACCCAAGAGTTTGGGATTGCTCTGAGCCATGATGCCACAGCACTCTACCAAGGGTGACAAAGTGAGACTCTGTCTCAAACAAACAGTAGTTTTTTAAAATATTGTATGTATTAATTATGTCAATTGAAATGTATAAAGGATCTATTTTATGAAAAATTCTCTGTTAGGATGCTGGAGCATGAATTTGAACAAAATATAGTCTCCATCCTGAAATTTCTCCTAAGTTCTAATTATCGGGTGAGAGTTGAAACTTGACTGCCTGGAGTGATGGGACTTAGAGGTTTTTGCTAATCTTGAAAAATTCTAGGCTCAGCGCCTATGGCTCAATCGGCTAAGGCTCCAGCCATGTACACCTAAGGTGGCGGGTTCCAATCCCCAGCCCGGGCCCGCCAAACAACAATGACAGCTGCAACCAAAAAAAAAAAAAATGGCTGGGCATTGTGGTGGGCGCCTGTGGTCCCAGCTACTTGGGAGGCGGAGGCAGGAGA
>CAUYQV010056360.1:0-12707 GCA_963574575.1 Galagoides demidoff | reverse complement strand
CATATAAAATGAAGTATTATTTTTTCTAGATCTTTAAAGTATGACAGTGGAGCTTTAATGGGGATTGCATTAAAATTATATATTGCTTTGGGTAGTACTGACATTTTAACAATGTTGATTCTTTTCAGCCATGAGCATGGTATGTTTTTCCATTTGTTAACATTGTCAGCTATTTCTTAGAGTTTCATAGTTCTCTTTATAGAGATCTTTTGCGTTCTTTGTTAGGTAAACTCCCAAATATTTCATCTTCTTTCGCACTACTGTGAACAGGATAGAGTTCTTGACTGTTTTTTCATCTTGGCTGCTGGTGGTGTATATGAAGGCTACTGATTTATGAGTGTTGATTTTGTAACCCAAGACACTGCTGTATTCTTTATTACTTCTAAAAGTTTAGTAGTAGAATCCCTGGTATCTTTTAGATATACAATCATATCATCAGTGAAGAGTGAAAGTTTAATCTCTTCTGACCCTATATGGATACCTTTCATCGCTTTTTCTTCCCTGATTTCGATGGCTAAAACTTCCATTACAATGTTAAAGAGCAATGGAGACAATGGGCAACCTTGTCTCATTCCTGATCTGAGTGGAAATGATTTCAACTTAACTCCATTCAATACAATATGGTCTATAGTTCTTTTCTTGTTGGGTTCTTTCCTGGTTTTGGAATCAGGGTAATATTTGTTTCATAGAATGTATTGGAAATGATTCCTTCTTTCTCTGTTTTGGAATAGATTATGCAATATAGGTACTAGATCATCTTTAAAGGTTTGGTAGAATTCTGGTGTGAAACCATCTGGTCCAGAACTTATTATCTTCTTGGAGGATTTATATAGTTAATGCCATTTCAGTGATTGATATAGGTCTAGTCAAAATTTCTGATTCTTTCTGGTTGAGTTTAGAAATATGGTTTGTTTCTAGGTACTAGTCCATTTCCCCTACATTTTCATATTTCTGTGTACAGAGTTTTCTGTAATAATTGTTCAGGATCTTTTGTATTTCTATGGTAGCTGTTGTTATTTTCCCTTCATTATTTCTGATTAAAGTTATTAGAGATTTTACTTATATGTTTCTCGTACCCTGGTCAAGGCTCATCAATTTTACTAATCTTTTCAAAGAACCAACTTTTTTTCCTGATTTTCCAAATAATTTTTTTTGTTTTCAAATTCTTATAATTCTGCTATAATTTTGGTTATTTCTTTTCTTTTGCTGAGTTTGGGGTTGTATTATCTTTTCTTTTCCAGTTACTTGAGATGGCCCATTATGTTCATGACTTGCTATCTGTTGTCTCCAGAAACACACTTAACTCAAAGGATAAAATAAGACTCAGAATGAAGGTATAGAAAATAATAACCCAGGAAAATAGAAATCAGAATAAAAGCAGGAATTGCACTGTTATTTGAGGGTAGAATTGGATAAAAACCAACAAAAATAAGGAAAGACAAGGAGGGATACTACATACTTGTCAACAGAAACTAACAACATGAAAAGATTACAATAATTAATATTTACACATCCTACCCAGACTTTCCGCAATCTATAAAACAAACCCTACATGATCTAAACAATATGATTTAAACAATACTATATCTTCCTGTGCTATAAAAGTTGGAGATTTTAACACCTCTTCAATAGTAATGGAAAAATCCTCCAAGCAGAAGCTAAATAAGGAAATAATGGACTAAGGCACAATCCTGACTTTACCAACATATACAGAACATTTTATCCCAACAAACTGAATATATGTTCTTCTCATCATCCCATGGATCATCTATCAAACTGATCATATCTTAGGACATAAGTCTAACCTCAATGATTTCTAAAGAATGAAATAATTCCTTGTATCTTCTTGACCCATCATAAAATAAAAGTTGAACTCAACAGCAACAGAAATCTTTATGGCCAAATAAAGTCGTGGAAACTTAATAACCTTAAGCTGATTGACACTTGAATCAAAGACAAGATCAATATAAAATCATTAGATTTCTTGAACAAAATATAATGAAGCCATAAACTTTCAAAACCTATGGGATACTGCAAAGGCAATCCTAGGAGAGAAATTTATAACATTAGATGCCTTTGTTAAGGAAACAGAAAAAGAGCAAGTCAACAACCTATGTTTTATTATTATAGAAGATAACTGAAGTTGAAACATTCATTACATTAGCCATGAGATTAGGCTTCCATTCTATAATATTTAATTGTATAATATTTTTGCATTTACATAAAAGTTGCAAAGATGGTACAAAATGCAATTTTGTTTTTTAACCCACTTTTTCCCTTCCCATATTGTAAGCAACTTTCATTACCATGGTGCATTTACCTCAACTAGAATACCCGTATTGGTGGTATATTGCAATTATCTGAACTCCAGACTTAATATGTATTTTACTAGTTTTTTTCATGAATGTCCATTTTTTTCTAGAACTTTATTTAATGACAAGGATTTAATGCAAAATTCTAGTCATGTCTGTTTGACCTTACATGATCAAAGATAATTTCTTTGTGTTTGCTTTTATGACATTGACTGTTTCAAAGAGTAGTGGCAAATTATTTTGTGGAATGTCCTTCAGTTTGAGTTTGTATAATATTTTCTTCATAGTCTTATTAGTATTATAAATTTTGAGGGAAGAATGCCACAGAAGATTCTTCTGAGCACAGTCTATATGTAGTATGTGCCATCAACATGAATCATGATGGGTAATGTTATCCGTGGTCACTTAATTAATACAGTGTCTGTAAGGAGTGACTTTTTTCCTTTTTCATACTCTGAACCCTACCAAGTATAGTCCATATTCAAGGAAGCAAGAATCAGTTTAAGTTTCACTTCCTCACAGGGGTAGTATCTAAATTATTTGGAATTCTTCTCTAAGAAGAATTTGTCTCTTTTCTTCCATTTAATTTGAGCCCTGGCTTTTATGGAGCAAAATGTTAATCTGGCAAAGTAAGAAGAAAGAATAATTTTTAAATCACTTTATTCTGAGAAAGGTAAAGAACTTAGAAAATATGCTTCTTTTTTCCTTTGAGATTCTTGACATGTACAAAAAATATTTAGAAACTGGATGCCACTGATTTATAATGAAAGCTTGTAGGAGAAGAAGAAAGAAAGAAGACAGGACATTAAGATCCCATCACAGTTTTTAAGTATTCATACATATACCAGCTATGGCCTTTAAGCATTTTTATTGAAGGATAAAAGATCTCACATGTCAAAATACTTCAAAAATATTGTATTTTCAGGTCAATTTCTCTGAAAAATGTCAACATCCACTCATCCATCAGCTTCCAGTAAAATTTGGTATGTGTCTTAATGTATTCTGTTGATGACTTTATCTTCCCTCTACAAACCTTAGTCAAGACAAACTACTTTGCTATTCTTATTTGTTCCAAACTTCAATCCTCATTTCAAGGATTTTTAGTGTTTTGAGTTCTATCTCAAATTCCAAAGTATCATCTACCGTGATCTCAAAACCAAAGGCTACACATATAAGATGGGAGATATAAAACACTTCATCTACAATATGTGTATTTTCATACTTCTCAACCAGTTGTAGAAGAAAATAAGGCAAAGATTTTTGCATTTTCAGTATTTTTATTTTTAAATGAAATATGATTAGAAATAATAAGTGATAGAAACAAGCATCAATTATGCAGCCCAATTTCTGTGTATTAGAGTTTCTGAGAGGGATTATGATGAGGAAAGACTCAGTACAGCTGAGATTACAAATGAGTTCCCACCTTTCATGACCCACAATTATTAAACACAATAAATGGGTTGAAAGACAAGACTTTTATTACATCATACAACTTGAGCTATTTGGTAATGTAATATTTTATCAGCTACCACAAAAGTTTGTGTAATTAGTGAAGTAGGAAAAAAATAACTCATACCTTCCCTTGGTAAAGCTTGCAGTTGTTTTCCATTGTCTTTTAGTTCAGAAGAACCAGAGATAAAGTAAAACAATGACTAGCAATCCGAAAGGCTTAATATCCTTTCCACAAGTGTAAAAATCTGATAAATTCGAAGAATCTTCCTGAAGAAAAAAAATTGACTATAATAATGATATTTACATTTAGACCTTTGTTTCATATAAAGTTCAGCTGTTTTGGCTCTGTTTTTGTACTACATTTTATTGTGTAATAAAATACATTTTCATTTGCATATTTTTCTTAAATTTCCTCCTAGTGGTGAATATTCTTTTTGACTTATCAAGTATTCATATTCATTCAACGACAAAAGATACCACAAAACTCAACTTCTCAACCTCAAATACCTTCACAAGAATTAAAGGTTACACATTAATTTCAAGAAAAGCAAACTGATATGAAGGCTCTTATTAACCAGGTAAAACAGGAAATGCATTATTCTTGATGACAAATGCTTAATGGTTTAGGCTCTCAACCTATGCTATGCTTTGGGCTTTGTTCCACAGAATTACGCAAAATGAAACTTTTTCTGCTATTTTTTCAATAGCCATAAAAATCATTACCCAACCAAATGAGAATTTTAATACTGTAATTTTAAGTTTCACTTTTAAAATTCCTTTTGTTGGCTTCTTCCTAGTTGTGTCTTTAAGTTACGCTTTCTTTTTAAAGCATGTCAGTTAGCTTAAGAGGTCTACAGATCTATATAGGCATTGTCTGGATTTCAATATTAGAAAACCTGAGCAAAATTTGGTACATGCAGAAAACAAACAAATGGCCCATCCAGGTGCATCTGAATGAGCCAAGGGACCTGCCACATCACACACCAATTCATACTTTTAAGCCAGAGGCCCCTGTCTTTCTCTTAGAGAGATGACATTATACAAAAGAACAAAGGAATAAGAAAAAAAATACCAATCTTTGTGAAATTACTATGGCAGTAGCTAGCCCAATTTAAATCCTATTCCCTGTTCAATTTTCCTCTCTTGACTGGAATAGCCCTGAGGAATGAAAAGGGGTTGAAGAAGAGTTGAGAGAATGAGTTCCAGTCAAAAAATACCACACAAGTGATTTAGCATGAAGTATTCAATTCTTGCCTTAGCTGATCTAATCAAAATGAATGAAAGAGTCAAAAAAAGGTGGCATTTATCCCACTGAGTAGGGATGAATGTTAACAGATACTTCATCATGACAGACCTGGTCCATCAGCCCCAAAAGCCCTGCAGACTGTGTCTATTATTCCTTTAATCACTTGTCTGAGCAAAACTCCATCCTGCTTTAGAGGATGAAGGCGATGAGTAATCTGTGGGAAATTATTCCATTAACAAAACATTTCTTAATCCCTTTGTGTTTTAATAAGTGAAAAGACTATGTGCTCATAAATGTCTGCCACTTACTCTAGTCAATGACTCAGTTTCTTTTTGGCACTACTCAGTGTACTGAAACAAACAAAAAAGGATCATCTGTCTGACTACATTTTAAACACACTGTACTATCCTAAATGAAAACTGTTTAGGATAAACTGCTCTTCCAGTGTTATCTTCCACAAATGCATAAATCTATTTTTCTGCTATGTTTGAAATTGATTAATGTTGAAATACAGTCATTCATCTTCAAGATGGAGAATATTTAGAAACTGAAAGCTTTTAAAGTTAAGATTCAAAACTTAATAGGGGGTGTTTTCTGCTCTAAGGGTGTATCCGATTTTCCTGCCAATAGCTTTATCATCATCAAAACTGTTTATACTTGAGTGGATAATATACAGAAAGAGTGAGCCAGTTACATAATAACAGTTACCTTCAAAAGTTGGCAAAATGTAAGCAATCAAATAAGTGTATGCAAACAAGTAACTATGGTAATTCAAACAACACATTACATGCATGTCAGTTATCATTTGAAAATGAGTATTAAGAATGTACATTTCTGTTGTCCACAGACTTTTCCCAAGCAGTTCACATTTTTCTCCCAGATTAATTACTGGCACATTTTTCAATGTACAACCTGTGCTACAAGGCTGAGAACAATCCTAGATTCTCCTTATTTCTTACCCCTTGCATTGAATTATCAACCATGTCCTATTGATTCTAATGCTCAGAAATATTTGCAATCTTATCTTTTATCCACTTCCATGTTGTCTTAGCCTATGCCCTGGTAATTTCTATCCTAGAATTCTTCAATAGCTTTCCACTTTCTCCAACTCCCTATATATAATCCATTTACAATACAAACAGAGCCAGATTTCGAAGATAAAGAACTAATTATTTGATTTCTTAAACTCCTTAAGTGACATACTATTTATAAACAGTCACATCTAAACCCCTTTGCATGGAAAGTATAGCCTCCTTTTTCTGACCTTCTCTCTCCAGCACATGCACCACTAACTCTACATATAGTAAATATTCCTGTAGTTTTTTGTACATATATATTTCTCCATTTCACCTTTACACCTTCTCTATTGACTAAATAATATTATCTCTCATTTTCTATCTCGCCAGTAAATATGTCCCTTCTGTCACACATCTTCATATTCATGGAGAACTTTCACCCTTTGTTCAATACTAAATAAATTCTTCTCTTCTAGAAGCAGAAATGATGTTTCCAGGAGATACTGTGCTACCACAAAAATTATTTCTACCTCTGCTTCATCAGTTACAACTTCATGATAATTGGATGTTATTATGTCTGTCTCTCTACATTGTTTTATTTATCATTGTATCTGTTAGCACACAGTAGGTGCCAAATGAATGTTGGATGGATGAATGATTTGACAAAACTTACTAAATAAATTGGTTAGTTAGTCAGAAATATTTATTGACTAAATATTCTGATTAACAGGATTTTTGGTAAGTATTGGCATATAATGTAACTGTTTAAATATTGCTTATTTATAAATTGCTTAGCATAGATTATTAAATTATAAATAATTATCACTTAAACAGACTACTAAGTAATTAAAGAACTCAATATCACACTCTCACAGTATCTGGTTCTAAATACTTAAGTCTGTTTAATTCTAATTTTAGAGATTGTGAATATCACTAAAGACAAGACAATGCTTTCCTTTTTTATTTTTTATTTCAGGTTATTGTGAGGGTACAAACAACCAGGTCACAAACTTTGAATTAGTTAGGTAGAGTGCCTCTTATAGTATAGTTGTGTCCCACACCCAAAAGGTGTGCCATACACTCCTATATTGTGCCCATTCAGTGGAAGCACACCATTCCTCCCTCCTCTGGTCCCCTCCCTCAGTCCCCTCCTTCCAACTTGAATAGAATTAATTTTTTCTCCTATGTAGGAATGAATTACATCATCTACTGGCTTAATAATAAAATTGATTACATAGGATATTTGCTTTTCCATTCTTGTGATACTTTACTAAGAAGAATGTGTTTCAACTCAATCCAAGTTAATACAAAAGATGTAAAGTCTCTATCGTTTTGGGGGCTGAGTAGCAAGCATTCCATGGTATACACATACCATAGCTTGTTAATCTTTTCCCAAGTTGATGGCCATTATGCTGTTTTCACATCTTGGTGATTATAAACTGAGCCGTGATAAACATTCTAGTGCAAAATGTCTTTATGACAAAATGATATTTTTTCTTATGGGTAGATGCCTAGTAATGGGATTGCAGGATCGAATGGGAGGTCTAGTTTGAGTTTTTTGAGGATCCTCCATACTTCTTTTCAAAGAGACTGTATTAGTTTGCAGTCTCACTAACAGTGTTAAAAATGTCTCTCTCTCCCCACACCTGAGCTAGCATCTGCAATTCTGGGATTTTGTGATGTAGGCTATTCTCCCTGGAGATAAGTGATATCTCAGGGTGGTTTTGATTTTCATTTCTCTGATGATTAGAAATGATGAGCATTTTTTCAAATGTTTCCATTTAAATGTAGCCATTCATTCAACTTCCTTGGAGAAGGTTCTGTTCATGTCTCTGACTCAATGATAGATAGGATTGTTTGTTCTTTTTTCATTGATTGAGATCTCTATAGATCTAAGTTATTAAATCTTTGTTGGATTCATAATATTCAAATATATTTTCTCATTCAGGAGGCTGTCTGTTTGTTTTCACTGTTGTGTCCTTAGCTGTGGGAAAGAATAATTAAGTCCATTTGTTTATCTTTTTTGTTGTTGGGATTGCCACTGAAGTCATCTTAACAAAATCTTTTCCCAAGCCAACGTTCTCAAGACTCTTCCCCACAATTTCTTCTAGGATTTTTATCATTTCATCTCTTAGATTTAAATCTGTTATCCACCTTTTGTCAATTTTTATAAGCAGTGATAGGTGCAGGTCCAATTTCAGTCTTTTACATGTGGTTATCCAATTCTCCCAGCACCATTTCTTCAATAGGAATTCTTTACCCCACTATACGCTTTTGTTGGTGTATAAAAAATCATAAGGCTAAAAAAGACTGGTTTCTTCTCTTCATTTTCTATTCTGTTCCAATGTATATGTTTCTGTTTTTGTGTCAATACCATGCTGCTTTGATCACTGTGGACTTGTAATATAACCTAAAGTCTGGTAGATTCATGCTTCCAGATTTCTTTTTATTACTAAAAGTTGCCTTGGCTATATGGAATTTTTTTCTGGTTCCATACAAAATGAAGAATTAATTTTTTTCATTTCTTCAAAGTATGATGCTGGTATTTTAATGAAGATTGCATTGAATCTGTAGATTGCAATGGGTACAATACACATTTTAACAATGTTGATTCTTTCCAGACAAGAGCATGGTAAGCACTTCCATCTGTTAGTATATTCTCCTATTTCTTTCCTTATTGTTTCATAATTCTCTTTGTAGAAGTCATTCACCTCTTTTGTTACGCATTTAATTTTCTTTGAAGCTACTTGAAGGGAATTGTGTCTTTGATTAGCTTTTCCACTTGGCTGTGATTGGCATATACATAGGCTACTAATTTGTAGATTTTATATCCTGAGTCATTACTGTATTTCTCCGTCACTTCCAGGAGTCTTATAGTTGAGCCTCTGTGGTTTTCCAAGTAAAAGATTGTATTACCTCTTCTAAATCCTCCCCATTTGGAGGCCCTTTATACCCTTCTCTTGCCTCATATTATTAGCTAGAACTTTTAGCACTATGTTGAATAGCAGTGGTGATCTAGGATATCCTTGTCTAGTTCCTGTTGTAAGTCGAAAAGTTTTCAGTTTTCCTAAATTCAATATGATATTAGCTGTGGGTTTGTCAAGGATGGCTTCGGTTAGTTCAAGAAATGTGCCACCATTGCTTGTACTTTTAAGTGTTCCTGTTAGAAAATGATGCTAAGTTTTATGAAATGCTTTTTCATACTTTGAGAAGAAGTATGACCTATGAAGAGGATCATGTGGTCTTTGTTTTTGTTTCTATTGATATGGTGAATTACATATATGGATTTGTGTCTGTTAAAAATCCCTTGCAACCTTGGGATGAAGTCTACTTGATCATGATATATAATTTTTTTTAATGTGTAGCTGTAATCTATTGGCTAAAATTTTGTTGAGTATTTTTGCATCAATATTCATTAGTGAAAGAGGTCTGTAGTTCTTTTTTTAGTTGGGTCCTTTCCTGGTTTTGCAATCAGGGTGATGTTTGCTTCATAATGTT
Source organism: Galagoides demidoff (assembly GCA_963574575.1). Taxonomy (NCBI): domain Eukaryota; kingdom Metazoa; phylum Chordata; class Mammalia; order Primates; family Galagidae; genus Galagoides; species Galagoides demidoff. Next base: position 3,183 of record CAUYQV010056360.1, on the reverse strand, counting down.
GGGGATGGTTCCTTCCAAGTGTTTTGGAATAGGTTCTCCAGTATAAGTACAAACACTTCTTTGAAGGTTTGATAGAATTCTGATGTGAAGCCATCTGATACAGGATTTTTGTTATTGTTGTTGTTGGAAGACTTTTTTATCATTTCTTCAATCTCAGTGCTTGATATTGGCCTACTGAAGAGATCTATTTCTTCCTGGTTAATTCTAGGATAACATTGTGATTAAAGATATTGATTCATTTCCACCACATTATCAAATTTCTGGGCATAGAGTTTCTTGTAGTAGTCAGAGATAATCTCTTGTATCTCTGTGGTATCTGTTTTTATTTCCCCTTTTTCATTTCTGATTGAGATTACCAGATATTTTACTTTTCTGTTTATAGTTAATCTGGCCAAAAGTGTCTTGATTTTATTTATCATTTTGAAGAAATAACTTTTTTAATGTTCTGAATGATCCTGTTTTCAATTTCATATTTTTTTCTTCTCCTAGGTTTGTGATTACTCTTCCTTTTCCAATTTCTTATGATGCTTCATTAGGTTGTTAATGTGCTGTCTTTCTGGGTTTTGGATGTAGGTATCTAATGTGATAAATTTTTCTCTTAGGACTGCTTTTACAGTATCCCACAGGTTTTGGTAGCTTGTGGCTTCATTGTTGTTATGTTGGGAATTTAATAATTTCTTGCTTTATCTTTTCCTTAACCCAACTGTTATTCAGAATAAGGTTATTTAATTTCCACACCTTTGCGTGGGGATGAAAATTTTTGTTGTAATTGAGTTCCACCTTTATTACCTTGTGGTCTGAGAAGATACAAGGTATAATTTCTATTTTTTAAAATTTTTCTGAGGTTTGATTTGTTTCCTAGGATATAATCTATTTTTTTAGAATCTTCCATAGGCTGATGAGAAGAATGTATATTCCTTAGCCTTGCAATGGTGTGTTCTGTACATGTCTATTAAACCCAGTTGTTCTGGGGTCACGTTTAGGTCCCCTGTATTTATGTTTAGTTTCTGTTTAGATGATCTGTCTAGTTTAACTAGAAGGCTGTTAAAGTCCCCATCTATTATGGTTATAGGATATCATATTGCTCAAACCAATCAAGGTCTCTTTCATAAATATGGATGCATTAAAGTTGGATGTATAAATATTTCGAAATGAAATGTCCTGTTGTCATTTTGTTCCTTTGGCCAGTATGAAGTGACCTATAATTCTTTCCTTTAAAAAGGTGCTTTTGATATAAAAAGTTATTCTATTTTGTAGTGAAATATAATACTGCCTCATAAACCTACTGAATCTTGTCTATCTGCACACTCTCTTCTTGTAAGAATGCATCAGTTTAATGGGGAAACTAAAGTTCTACTTACATAACTTCCTACTTTGTAATGAAGGATGGAAGGCTGCAAAGGTATACTCTGTCAAGAAAGATAAAAGAGAGGATACTAAGAGTCAAAGACTACATATAGCTCTACATGAGGAAAGTAAGTTGATGGAAACACTGGAGAAGAACCAAAAATAAAAGGTACCCTCATAATGTAATTCACAGTTACTACCAAATCATTGCAATTGATCAGTATGCAGATGGGGAAGGATTGTTCTAGTTATGTTTTCCTTTCTTGTCTTTCCACATTCTAAATATTCTAATACAAGTTTTCTTTCCTTCCAAGTTTCAAGACAAAAATTTTAAAAATCCTAGATTGCTAGAATTTTTAAACCAGTAAAACATTTTAAAAATTGATTATAGAATGTTACCATATAAAACGGTAATGATCTAATTTTTCTTTTTCTTTTTTCTTTTTTTTTTAGATGGAGCCTCAAGCTATCCCCCTGGGTAGAATGCTATGGCATCACAGCTCACAGCAACCTCCAACTCCTGGGCTCAAGCGAGTCTCCTGCCTCAGCCTCCCAAGTAGCTGGGACTACAGGCGCCCGCCACAACACCTGGCCATTTTTTGGTTGCAACTGTCATTGTTGTTTGGCGGGCCCGGGCTGGGGATTCGAACCCACCACCTTAGGTGTATGTGGCTGGTGCCTTAGCCGCTTGAGCCACAGGCGCCGAGCCCTTACTCTTTTTTTTATTGGCTTACTTTCCCCACCAATGTTTAAGCCCAGGTCTCCCTCCCCCCAAGCTCTTACATGATAAACTGACTTTATGTTTTTACATGTAATGGTATGTAGTTTAGTCATAAATCAAATGATCCATCTAATCCACCAGTTTTATAACCTAGTTACAGGGTAAATGCTGAGCTTATAAAACTGTGAAAGGCCCAAGGTGATGGAGATAGTCAGGGAGACCCCAGGAGAATGTCCTGACAGGATGGGCAAAATACAGGGCATGAGAGCCCTGGGTATGAGGCCTCAGAAGCTGCCCACTCAACAGTAGGATAATCTGGGAAAAATACAGAAGTGAGCTGTATTTTTATAGGGTGGAGTAGATGAGACTCAGCAAATGGATACATGAAGAATGAATCAGCAGTGGGTGGGGTGTGGAAGGGAATAGTTTGTTATCTGAGACTGCAATAATAAAAGTCCAGTAAAACTTTAGGACTTCAGATACCGAGAATGGAATTAACCATTACCCTTGATTCATAACATTCCCACCGTCCTTTTTATGCAGGTATCTCTTCTACTTTATTTACCTGTGTCTTTCTTTTATCATGTATTTTAGAGGCATTGTTGGCTTTTCAAATGAATTATAATTAAAATGAACAAATCTTAAGGGTACCACTCTATGCAATTTTTGTACGTAGTCATCTGTGTAATCACTAACCAGATGGAGATATAAAATATTTCCATCACACCAGAAGTTTTCCTTGTGCCCCTTCCCAGAAAATATTTCTCCACCAAGAAGTATCCACTATTCTGACTTCTACTATAATAGATTAATATTGCTAGTTCTTGAACTTCTTGTAATTGGAATCACATAATATGCCTTCTGTTGTAACTGGCTTCTTTCACTCAATATGATGTGAGTGAGATTCATCCATGTTGTTGCCTTTATCAGTACTTTAATCTTTCTCATTAGAATTATTATAGTATATATACATTTTTTTTTTTTTTTTTTTGAGACGGAGCCTCAAGCTATCCTCCTGGGTAGAGTGCCATGGCATCACAGCTCATAGCAACCTCCAACTCCTGGGCTCAAGCGAGTCTCCTGCCTCCGCCTCCCAAGCAGCTGGGACCACAGGC
>CAUYQV010056359.1:0-22788 GCA_963574575.1 Galagoides demidoff | reverse complement strand
GCAGTAGAACATGCAGTTTGAAAATATTTTCTCGATAGTACAACAAATTCATGTGATCCCATTGTTTGACTCATGGAAAATGGTATATGTTTTTCAAGATGGATAATTGAGATTTGGGTTGGACTATGATCTGAAACTGTTGAACAGAGTATAAATCTAAGAGGCCTCCATAGGGATTAAGCCTTTATTGTGTTCTTTGCTTTGTTAGTATACTCTTTTGATTAGCTCTAGTCTGCACTCAGCTGTAACAGAATGAAAAATAAAATGTAATTGCACATTTGAATTACCTGATATTTAAAATTAATGAACTACAGCTGAAGCCAGGAACCCAAAGCTTGCATACTTCCAGTTCAGAGTAGACATAATATGTCAAAAACTTAATTCCTGGCTTGGTGCCTGTGGCTCAAGCGACTAAGGTGCCAGCCACATACACCTGAGCTGGTGGGTTCAAATCCAGCCTGGGACCTGCCAAACAGCAATGATGGCCGCAACCAAAAAAATAGCCAGGCATTGTGGCAGGCGCCTGTAGTCCCAGCTACTTGGGAGGCAGAGGCAGGAGACTCCCTTGAGCCCAGGAGTTGGAAGTTGCTGTGAGCCATGATGCTACAGCACTCTACTCAGGGCGACAGCTTGAGGCTCTGTCTTAAAGGAAAAAAAAAAAAAAACTTCCTTGCATGAATTCTGTACTTTCTTGTTTTTCATTAGTATGATAGAGATTACCTAGATTATATCTGTTACTGGGACACTTGTTGAATCCTATGAACTTTATCCTATGAAGCATATGTTATAAAGTACTTTTAGGCAAGTTATGGAATAGTGTAGAGTCTTACAAGGTTGAGAATTAACTATTTTGAAGAGGATATAATTTTGAAATAATAGTGTTGGATTTCAGAAGCTACATAGAACAGATTTTTCCCTTTCAGTATTGATAAATGTATTGGCTTTTCACTCTTTGCAGATCCTTCATGGATTTAAAAATCAAGTTGGGGATGAAAATTGGAGGCGTTTCTCAGACCAGTTTCCTCTTCCCTTAAAAGAGCGTCTTGCAGCTTTTTATGGTGTTTAATCTAATACACTTAAGCTGCAGTCCCAAAATTAGGGTAAGTTATAAGAAGTTTGGAAATTTCTGGATGAAGAAAATTTGGTTAAGACTATAATCTCAAACTGCTGAATAGAATTAAAAGCTATTTGTTTTAAATGGGGATTGAATAAAACATAGTCTCATGTTATACTATATTGGACTTTTAAATTACCTAAGAGAAGGCTAGAAAAATTTTTTTAAAGAACCAACAAGCCAGAATAAAATGAATGGTTCTGCTTTGAAGTAGGAATTTATACCCTTTGATATAAGAACTTTCTATATTATGAGCTTTAAGGAAATCACAAGAGAATTGAAGCTGGGTTTTGACTCAGTATTTCTAGTATGTTTTGTTGAGCATCTACCACCTGCCCAGGACTGTGATAATGAGTAATTAATGGAAGATTCTATTTTGATTTAGGGTATTAGAGGGATGTATTCCCATTTGGACTCTTGTTCCTTGAGGTTTTCTTTACTTAAATGGAGCTAACAATTCTGATCTCTTAGCTTCAGTTTCCTCATTGAGTTATGTTGAAGATTAAGTGGCATGCTTTATGTAAGCCAGACGCGGTGTCATACACTTACGGTCCTAACTACTCAGGAGGCTGAGGAGGGAGGGTCATTTGAGCAGAGGAGTTTGAGATCAGCATGGGCCACATAGCAAGATTCTATCTCAAAAGAAAAAAGGAATACTATGTGATACCAGATTTAGTATATCGCCCAGAACACTAAGTTTCTTCAGTAAATGTTAAGAACATGGGCCAGTATGGTTAACCATGATTCGACATTTTTCTTTAGGTTTTGAACATTAATTGAGACATACTTGACTGGAAGCCAGAGGATATGCTGAAATGTGTACACTGAGCTAGATCTTAAATCTAGAAAGATTTCGCCCATCTAATTTATCTAAATGAGAAGGCAGTAGAAACTGGACTTGCAGCCTCTGGAATGTCTCAGAGCCCTTTGTGTGTGTTGTCCCACTTTCCCACTTTGATCTTGAGTCCTCAGGGCTGTTTTATGGGTTTGGCATTTTATAAAAGTGCTGGATTCAGTTTATGTTGAACTATGAGAATGTAGTAGATAAGGATGACTTAGTTTCAGGGATTCAGTAGTGAGCTACTAATAAGTCTTTAGTATTTTCAGTCTTCTTATCTCTGTGGTCTCATCACCAATTATGAACTGTTTTAAGACATGAAATAATTGTCAGTTGTCTAATTAGAAATAATATAAATCAATACCTTTTTTCCTACCTTTTTATATACTCCTCTTCCCTTGTCTCAGAGGCAGGAGGAAAAGGGCTACTTGTACTTTTCCACAAAAGGACTAATCATTCTCTGTGAATTCACATGAACATTCATAAATGTCCAAAGTTTGACATGAGTGGGTAGTAAAGTTTTCTTAAAGAAGGACCACTATCAAGTTTAAATCTCCTAGTAATCTTACCTTATTTCTTATCTCTTAATGTCCTTTTTATCATTAAAATTGTATTGTTGAGAAAAGTTCCAAGTGGCCTAAGAATAGAGAAGTGACTAAATGAAATCAGGTTAGAATAGGGTAGTTGCCTGTGACTCAGTGAGCAGGACGCCTGCCCCATATACCAAGGATGGTGGGTTCAAACCCGGCCCCAGCCAAACTACAACAAGGAAATAGCCAGGAGCCTTGGCAGGAGCCTGTAGTCCCAGCTACTCGGGAGGCTGAGGCAAGAGAATCACCTAAGCCCAAGAGCTGGAGGTTGCTGTGAGCTATGATACTACAGCACTCTACTGAGGGTGACATGGTGAGACTCTGTCTCTAAAAAAAAAAAAAGAAAGCAATAGTGTTAGAATAGTAACTAATGAGGAGAATCAAGAAAGCAGGTATAAATTTTACTTTTTGATATTTATTTACCCTACAGTAGTAATGAACACTTCTAGTGCCTCCTAGGCTACAAATCAGAAAATGAAAAATAACCATTTGCTTAGTTTTTACTAGACTGGATTTTTATTTGCCTAATATTGGAAATACTAGGGTAAAGAGTATTTTAATTCTCATTAAGAGAAGTGATTATCCTAAAGAAAGTGCTATTCAGTTCTGAAGAAAATAAGGTAGCATATTATATGAGAAATGACCGAGTTTTTACTGGGTCCTATTTTGCACAATGGGATGAAAATTAGACTGATAGCATCATCATATAGGGCACATTTCATCTGTACAAAGTACAGCATGCTTTTGTGTGTTCCCATCTTCAGCTCACTTTTCATATCTGATGCAGGTGATAATTCAAAGCCATAGGAGAAGGAAGCACCATGATTATAATTGACTAGCATGATCTTAGGCAATTTGTCCAATTTCTCATTTCTTTGTAGGGAAAAATAGCATCATTATTTGATTAATTTTGTATTCCACTGACTTTGAAAGACTGACAATTGTTAAAGATAAAATTGCTTTTGTTCTTTTTTTTTATAGGTCCTTCGGTCTTGGAGACTATGAGGGAGCCTCTGCACCCAGGGAAAATGTTACCCTTTACAGGGGGGAAGGGTAAACCAGTAGGGAATACAGTACAATCCCAACCCTACTGGGAGGGGCGGGAGGGAGGTGTTGCCGTCACTGTATTAAGTCGATGTTGGGAAACGTTTTAACATCTGGAGCTTTTGTGGGTGGAAATCTGTCTCCAATTACAACTCTGCACTGGATGTGAAGAAGAAAAAAAAATGTTCAGTCTGCTCACAAAACAGTACATTCTGGAATATTATGGGGAATTGTACCAAAACAAGAACCATATAAATGATGCATAGGGATAAGAAAGAGGAAAAATTCTATAGCGCACAATAAAGGAAACCTGAGGGGGTTACAAAAAGTAAAGAAGCTTTTTTTTTTTTTAATTCAAAGATTTTTATATAAATTTTCCCACATGCTGGGGCATTGTTTTGCATGCTGATGAAGAACTACACAAATGAAACTAATAAGAGTTAAAATCAGCTTGCCTTCCCAAAGTAGAAGCAGGTTCTTGGAAGTTACAATTAAAGGTACCCCCCCCTAAAAAAAAGTTGGAAATAAAACAAAACAAATTTAAGCAAAGAAGCACCCTGTGAAATGCCAAATGAGTCACTCCTTTTACCTTTGTGGGGTGGGCAGGGAGGGAAGAATTGGGGTTGGGCGTATCAAACTAAAGATGACATCTTAATTTTGCATTAAACATAAGTGTAGTGGATATAATTTGATGTTTGTACTTCATTAGATTTAATTTCTAGGCCAAGATGTTATTTTTAAAGTGCAGTTTAAGGTTCAGGCATGCATTCTGGCTCATAGTGATTGAAAGTAATTTAAATTAGTGGGGAAGTAGCATGCTTGCATCACATAGAGTGAGGTTGGTATTCATTTACCTATGTTGGCGCCAGTTTGTGTTGCAGTTTACCAATTCAAGATAGCCCTGCATTTGAAATTCCTTTGTAAGATTTGTGGATTTTATTTTTATTAAGAATATAGATATATAAAGTACTGTAGTTTACAGCTAGACCTTGAAATATCTTTTTTAGGATCTGTTAGGAATAAGATTGATATTGTATTGTGTGTAACCTGCACAATGTGGAAAGCTGATATACCTGTGCAAAATCTTTGCCTCTGTGCTGTCAGTGTGATGTGCTTTCTGCATGGTTATATACTACTAGTGATTTTATCAAAACTTCAAAATATAAATTACATGGTAAAAGATCTGTAAAAGGCTGCATAAATGTTAGTTGGCACATAAAGACAATTGTAGATGTTGAAAATGATTGCTATATTTCAGTGTTTATTCCCACTCAACATAATGCCTTCTAAGCTTTTTTTTTTTAAAGCATGATCTTAAAGATATGTTTAAGTTAATGGATGTAATGCAGGGTTCCTACACTGTATTGGCGCATGTTGGTGGCCCTCTGTGCCCTAGATATATGCACACAGGGTGCAAGTTAAAAGCTACAGAGTGAAAGTTGGTTTGGATCCTCTTCATTTCATTTGTTTAGCTTTTCTGTTATTTTTCTCTACTTACATGTATTCCTGTGAATAAATCCTTGTTAAGTTAACCCTTTACTTTTCCTTTCATGTGTATTTTCTTATATACTGTGAATGTGAAACCTAACTGGTACACTTGATCTTGTGTCCATATGAAAGTGCAAGTCTTTATTAATTTGGATTGCCTAAACAGTGTATCCCATGATGATGAAGGAAAATGGAGAGATTTTTCTTTTTAACTCTGCTGGTCAGAGATGAAGCCACGCCTTTCCATTTTTCAATGCTGCATATTTAATCTGCAACAAAAATGTTAAGCCATAACAGCCTTTTTATATTTTAGTTTGTCACCTTTGCATTGCAGAATAAATACTGAATAACCATTTTTATAAGCAGTTGCTCCTCTTTGCATGGTTCTATTCTCTAGAAGTGTTGAATGATACAGCCATTGCACTGAAGTTTGAGCTGTGTGCGTGTGAATTTATAAGTACTGTTTCAAAAAATTTCAAATGCATGGTAGCATGCAGAAAGGTTTTTGTTTGTGTGTGTGTGTGTTTCGTTTTTTTTTTTTTTTAACATGTTCTTTCACCTTCCTTCTTTTACTTTAGCTTTGCAAATTTCAGTCTGTAGAGCCTGAAATTAAATTATTTTATAATGCCCAATTTTTATATAAGTTGGATTCAAAGGGTTTGTGGCGTTTTGCTTTCTAGTACCATTGCTTCCCTAGAAGCCAAAAAGTGATTCCTATTTAGTCTTTGATAAACTGTGTAGGGTAGCTATTTTATTCTTACAGTGACATCCTGTAGTTCTTCAGATACTTTTTAGAATTTAATAGTACAGTTATTTTAATATTCTGGAATAGGTAATATTTTAAATTAAAAGAAATGGCCAGATTTTTCTCTAAACAGTAAAACAAAAACAACCTTTAGTATAAAGATACATGAACCTATGAGTCACAATTTTATATTGACTAAAGCAGTATTGTCACCTATCTGATTAAAAATTAGTTTCAGTTAAGCAGATGAAATACCACTTTAAGAATGTGTTCACTTTTGTGGTTATTTGACCTGTTTTTAAATTGAAAGGAAATTTAATTAAATATAAAATAAAAATTAAGTAAATATGACTGACAACCTGAAAGTGGGTTGGGTTTTTTTGTATTTTTTCCCCCTTGAGGTTATTGTTTCTTTCCTAATTTATATTATATTTCAGACACATAGTGTAGCACAGGAATTTGCAGAATCCATTTAAGTTATCTTTTGAGGTAAGCTCTGATTTAGCATTTATTGTGATAAAACCTAGTACATCATGGGATATATATAAAACAACTTAATTTTTGTGGTATAGTCTTAATAGTTTTGAATGTTGACTGAATGTCTGTGAAATTGTGAGTTTGTCTTTGTTACATTCCAGTGTTTCTGCCTCTTGGCATGCTTAAAGCACGGCTTACTTCATCTGCTCCTTACACACTAAAATGCTGTTAGTGTGCTCAACTACAGAAATAGCCGCTGCTAAGTGATGTAGATTTTCTACTTGAATATTTTTATGTTGTAGGAACCTCAGGAGGTCAGTGTTTACTGTTTATATATGCCTTCTTTTTCCTGTTTGAGCTTCTCTCTTTGAAGGATTCTAACAGAATAAAAGCTGCTGATCAACCTAAGTTGGAAACAGAAAGTATATTTAATATAATTTAAATGCATGTTTGGCAGTTCCATGTTACAGCCCATTAGCAAGTAAACTTTGTGCCACAAGTATCATTTATTCGAGAAATAATTTTGCTTTTTGTATTGTCTAATCTCTTTAATGACTTCATACTGTGTAAAAAGAAATCACTTTCTTAATATTTTTGGTTGGTTATTTCCCAAATAATCAACATGTAAATAATCTTTAAGAGCCAGTTCTGATGCTTTACATTATTGCTACTTGATTTTGTTACGCAAGTTATAGTTCAGAAAAATAGTTTTTAAAACACTTAACCAAGCCATTACATCTTTAAAACAAAACAAGTGGCGTACGTTTTGTAATTAACGTATTGATAAACACTGTGATTTTTTTTTTTTGGTTAATTTTTTTTCATTGGTCTGAATTGCTTAAACTGCATATATTGTAAAATAGGATTAGATGTATATTTTAAAGCAATTTCAGCTAACTTTCCTCTTGAAATGCTTTGTCTACTCAGTTATAAAATATTCGGATACAAGTTTTATCTCAGGTGAATAATCCTGTATCTTTTTTGCTTTGGTGACATATGCTTATAAAGGGTCATCATACTTAAATTCTTTGGGTTTTCGTGTATTTCATTGAGATTCATTATCATTCTTCCCATGAGTCTAGCAGACAGCGGTGGTATAAAGCCATCTTCACAGTCCTTTTGCATGCCAGTATACCTAAAAGAGAGTTAAATTTGGTCCTCATTTTCTCTAAACCCTCCAGTAAGAAAGAGGAAGATTGCTTCTCTATATAAAATTATCCTGCAAAGCAGAAATGCCAAAATTAAACTAATTATGTCTAAATATATGCCCTTTGCCATGAAAAGGCAAGAAAAAGTGTTTTGAGTTTTTGTTGTGTTTTTTTTTTTTTTTTTTTGCTTTATGTAGTTGATCTATATTATTCATATTGAATGTATTAACAGATAATGGTGCAAAAACATTCTTCCCAAGAGAAGAGTGTATCATGCCTAATTGCAGTTTCAATCCTTCCTTTGGTATAGTACTTTAAGACACACAGCTTTGCTTACTGAATTATTTTTGCAAGTAATACAAGAGGGGAAAACACTAACTGTTGCTACTAGAGCTCTTAATAAAATGTAGGCTTGGAAGCTTTAAGAGAACTATGGTCTTCAGATAGTTAAGGGCCTGGGATAATTTAGGTGAAAAGTCAGATCAGGAATGAGCTGTGTTAACAATATTATCTGGTAATAATGCCATGCAATATAGCAATGTATTATTAGTGCATTTCATACTATATTAAATATTCAGATACTTCTAATGCCTCTTTAAAATTTTTACATAAAAGTTAGTTTTACTCACCTGTACACTTTCCAGGTTACTTGTGACTAATTTTTTCAGTCTTATATAGAGCTTTCCCCCGTTGGCATTACTTATGTAGATTTATGCCTAATTATTATTATACATATAAATTTTTAAGCTATACTTTTAAATTACAGCAACTGTTGTGGTTTGTATCCCAGAATGTATTGGGTTTTTTTTTTGAAGATGCATAATAGTTGAATGTATGCATGATTTTGAGAGAAGTTAAAATGGTGATTTTTTTTTTTTACACCTCTTGTACATTTTAAAACCAAGCCAAATCTGTTTGCCAAGCAGTATATTGCTAATTAGAAAACCAGTAGTAGTCTTCCTTTTACTATAGTTTTGATTTATCTGCCATAGAATTCCCTTGTACTGTGGCTTGGTATTATGTAGGATTAGGTATTTTATAGGTCTTATATCTTTCTAAAAGCTTACTATATAACATAGTTAGCCTATAAGGCAATCAGTGTTGGTCCCCTTCTAATAGCAGCCTCATAAAGGGTTCCACTGTACTTTCTTCAGAATCCTTTGTTGTTTTTCCTTTGTGGATATATAACCAAATTGAGCTTGGATGATTTTAATGGAGATAATAATTAGATAATACTGTGTACTTAATTTTACTTAATAGAATACCATCTTGTGAGAACAGGCGTTTAAACATGGTAAATGACTTCACTTCCTATTATAAAACAGTTTTACACATGTTAACATCGGGTGCAATAATTTAGTAGTGTTAGCTTTAGTTATAAATAACTGGATCTTTCTGCTGACAACTTAGGTTGTATGAGTTATGCTTAAAAGCTTTAAATCTGATGTTTCCTGTACCTGCCACACTATGTTAGAATGTGTCCTTCAAACATACCCTCCTGCAACTTCTCAAACTGTACTAAATTGATATTTCTTGAAGTCTAACTCTGTGCTAACAGATCTTCATTTTAAATAGAATACGGTTTTAATTTTTGATAAGCTGCTGAATTTTAAAGAGAGTTTTTTGGGGCCACCAAATATTTTGGATCATGCAGAGAATATATATTGTACTGTAGTAATTTTGTATTTACATTTGTATGATGTGACATAATAGATGTGAATGTTAATCACTGCTTGACTATGTTAATAAAGTTGTTTAACTATAGATGTTGCACTCTGATTTTTAATGAAAGGAAATGAGCTTATTTTCTCCTCCATTTTGGGTCCAGGTAGATCTTGTGGGTTTTTTTCTTGTTATTTTGTTTGAAGTATTTTCCTTTTAACTTATACATTAGTACACTCTTGTTTAACCTCATTTATTCTTTAAATCTAGTATTTGCCTATTTGTATGGTATAGCAAAAACTGATTTTCACCACAGTTTAACTTAATTCCTATCCTGATAAATTTTAAACAGTTGATTCTAGGTTCATCTGTTTGAGGATGGGGGAGATACTACAAAAAGAAAAGGTGAAATTGTGAATATAAAACACTGATTTAAGGATAGATTTGCATGAGTGTGTATGAATGTATGTCTGTTTAAGGCTTCCTGTGTATCCTTCAAAGAATTAAGACTTGTAATTTTGGAAATTAACATTTATAAAGTAGTTTCCTCTTCAGGTTGTTTTTAATCTGTTAATACAGTTGCATGATGCTAATTAAAATTAAATGTATTACTACATTTCAGGGAATATGTGTATGTAATTGTCAAGTAGTCTTTAGAGATTTAGAGCATTTTTAAACCAGGAAGGAACCTAAGATTAGATCAGTGTAGCCCAAAAACTTTTAAGAAAAGTGAATTTGGGGATTTTTTTCCCTTGGTTACCTACATGTGAAAATATTCAAGATACCTCCATTGTGTTGGCAAGGAAATTGGAACTTGAGTCTCAGGTACTAAAGTATGTCTTAAAGAAATAATTTTGTGGGAAAAAAAATATTTTATGATTTCAGAATTTATGACTTAATTAGGTTGTGGGACAAGATAATTAAAATTAGCCTGTTTGTTCTTTAAGATTCTGATTTGCTGCTATAGTCTTAAGGAAATTATGCCTAAAGCCAAAATCCTTTCTTTGGTAAGTCTTTAATTTAGTTTTACTAAAACTAAAGTCCTATCAGTTTTATGCAGATGATCTTTTTTTTTTCCCCCTCAGTCAAAGTGATTAAATGTTTTTTGATACAGGTCTGTCTCTTGCCTAGGCTAGAGTGAAGTGGCATCATTATAGCTTACTGCAACCTTAAACCCCTGGGCTTCGTATCAATCCTCCTCTCTCAGCCTCCTGAGTATGTGGGACTGCAGGCTTGCACCACCCAACTTGGCTAATTTTCTTTTGCTCCAGAGAATAAGGTCTTCTGTTACCCAGGCTGGTCTTGAGCTCCTGGGCTCAAGCAGCATTCCTGCCTTGGCCTCCCAGTGTGCTAGGATTACAGGTATGAGCCACTGAACCCAACTAAACCATCTTAATGTTAAATGAGTAAGACTGGTTTAATTTTCTAACTGACAGACATTTTTACCTTACAGTAAATTCATAATCTGACTCTCAACAAATTACATTTCATGTATTTTTTTTAGGGCTAACTAGAAGGGTGGCAGTTAGAACTTTATAACTTGGCTTGGCGTCTGTGGCTCAAGCAGCTAAGGCTCCAGCCAAATACACCTGAGCTGGCAGGTTCAAATCCAGCCTGGGCCTGCCAAAGAGCAATGACGCCTGCAACCAAAAAATAGCCAGGCATTGTGGTGGGCGCCTGTAGTCCCAGCTACTTGGGAGGTGGAGGCAGGAGAATGGCTTGAGCCCAGGCGTGGGAGGTTCTGTCTAGGGCAACAGCTTGAGGTTCTGTCTCAAAAGAAAAAGAAAAAAAAAAACTATATAGCTTTGGAGTTTGAGTTTCCTTTGGGTAGTAGACAGTGGAATATGGGAATTGCTGAGGCTCTGCTATTTTTTAATCCTTCCTCTCTGAATCTGTCAACTTGATTTGGAAATTTAACACAATTTCTAAGTCATCAGTAAGAATAATACAAGGAATTGTTATGCCTAAGAACCTTTAGGTTTTGTGCCAGTCATTAATAAAATTCACTTAATTATATTAATAGAAATCTTTGATGATTTAATTTTAAGTATTTTCTAGTTTTATGTTGCTTTTTGAAGAACTTCCTTTATTACCAAGTAATTTTAAAAAGGCAAATAATAGTTTTAAATGAATTTTAATACAACTACCCAGCGATACCATTAATATACATACAGTGAATTTGTGCATTGTTTTTAGTTGGCTGTATCCACATTTCCTGGTCAGTATATATACATTGACATTCTATGTAGTAATCTGTAAACAATTTATACAGTTGTCTTATTATTGTTGGACATTCAGAAGTTATTCTAATTTTCATTCTTAGAAATAAAGGTGTAGGCTGAGCACAGTGGCTCACATCTGTTCTGTAATTTTAGCACTCTGAGAGGCCCGGGCAGGTGGATAGGTTGCACTCAGGTGTTCAAGACCAGCTGAGCAAGAGCAAGACCCAGTCTCTACTAAAAATAGAAAAAGTAGCCCAGTGTGTGGCAGACGCTTGTAGTCCCAGCTACTTAGAAAGCTAAGGCGGGAGGATTGCTTGAGCCCAAGAGTTAGAGCTCGCAGTGAGCTATGTTGATGCTGAGACATTCAACCCCAGGGTGACAGAGTAAGACTCTGTCTCAAGGGGAAAAAAAAAAAGTTATGAGTGTCCCCATGCTTAAATGTTTGCATACATCTGCAGTGATTTCTTAGTGGAATTTACCAAGTCAGGAGGAGTTGTATCATCAAATTACCTTTCAGTTAACTTGTACTAATTTTTATGTTCAGCACCAACTTCAATGGGTGCTGTCATGTGTGCTATACGTTGGGAAAGATCATGATTTTCTAACTTTATATTCAGGGAATCTTATGTGAAAGCTATGTTTTCACATTATTTAACAGTTTGATGAATCTCATATTGCCCGTAGTGTTCCCTGGTCCGGTGGAGCTTATGTTGTATTGTAAGGAGACAGATAAGTAACACAGTGTTACATGGTAGCAGGTGGCAGGGGGGGAAAAGCAGGAGGTGGAAGATAATGGTGATAGGAGGGAGAGGCTTGCAATTTCAAATGAGTTAAGGAAATAGAAGGTTTTGGGAAGGTTTCATTTGAGTAAAAACCTGAAGGAGTGAGCCTGTGGATGTCTAGAGGAGAGTATTTCAGGTAAAAGGAACAATAAAGACAGATGCTCTTGAGACAGCAGTGTGTTTGATGTATATTGTAAATGAAAAGATATAATTTGAGCACCGAGAACAAGGGGGAAGACTAGTAAATTAGATCTAAGAAGTAGCTGAAGGCCAGATGGTATTTTCTTTTTCCAAAGGAAGCATAGATTCTTAACTTATGTTGTGTATCAATATAAATTACATATAAAAAATAATCTGAAGAAGCATCTTGCTTCCAGAACAGCACCTTGCAAAAAGAGAGTGAGAGATTTAAAACATAATTTATCCAATTCTGAATTCTGATATATTATTCCATGGGTCTGTTTTGATCTGTTTCCTTAATAACCAGAATAGTAGGCCCAAAAGATCAGAGGGGAAAAATATCTATAGTAGGTAGAGGTCCAAAACTGCAGTGAATTAGACATAACAGTAAAGAGACTACAATGAAACTGCTTTGTTAGGGTGGCACCTGTGGCTGAGTGGGCAGGGTACCGGCTGCATATACCAAGGGTGGTGGGTTCAAACCCGACCCTGGCCAAACTGCAACAAAAAAATAGCTGGGCATTGTGGTGGGCGCCTGTAGTCCCAACTACTCAGGAAGCTGAGGCAAGAGAATCGCCTAAGCCCAGGAGTTGGAGGTTGCTATGAGCTGTGACACAACAGCACTCTACCGAGGGTGATAAAATAAGACTCTGTCTCTTTAAAAAAAAAAAAAAAGAAAGAAAGAAAGTGCTTTGTTAAGTTCAGAGAAAGCAAATGAGCAGAATTCTATCAGCATGTAACAGCTTAGCATGTAATAGAAGTAGCAGGGAAGGTCAGAGTAAAACATCTGTGGGAAAAGACATGCCAAAAATCCCAGAGGGTTTGCAACACTGGAGTGGTTTCCTAGGCAAGTCCACCACAGCCCTGCCCCAAAAGGATAGGACAGGACAATGGGGGCCAGATGGTATTGGTCAGTGTTACACTTGAATGTAGGAAGGGGCCAATGAAGGGGTTTGGGGTGATACAATTGATGAGGAATAGATTGTAGCTCAAGGTAAGAAACAGCACTTGGGTTGATACTGTGAACAGGGGAAAGGTATTGATGCTTGAGTCAGGGAGATGGGTTGTAGGGGAGAATTAGGGATAGCTCTTAAGACTTCGGGTCTGGTTTGAGCAGCTGGAAGGATGGCATTGCCATTAACCAGGATAGGAAAGGTCGAGCATTGGTTGAGACATCTGTGAGGTGAAGTAAAGTAAGCACTCTTGAGTTTGGAGAAATAAGTAGGCTCAAAATGAGACTGGAAATGGGCATATAAATGGTGCTTCAAACTAGGAAAGGACAAACTAGGACATATGACGATTGGAAAAATTAACAATGTTAGAGACTACACCTGAAACACTTCAACTTTAAAGTCTTAAGAACTGAGTGAAGAAAACCAAAGGAACATAGTATTGTGTATAAGTGGTGGTCTAGGCTGAGAATTTACTTTGCGTTTAACAATGTAAAATCATAGATTTTGGCAGATTCTTGCATGGCTATAGAAGCAGCAAAATGAATGCCCTGTCATTCCTCTCACCAAGGTTTACTAGAGAGCTTGAGCTTCAGTTTTCCTCAGGGCAAAGTTAAACGGTTTTGCTTCTTTAAAAACTGAATTGTTGAGGAAATTCAGAAGTTTGTGAGAAGTGAGCAGGCCAGAGTGGCCTCAGGTAGATTACTTCCCTGAACAGTTAACCAGCTTGTGTCTAAATTCAAATTTAAACACTTAACATTCCTACGAAAAATGAGTGACAAATTTTTGTCAGAATAGACAAGATTCTTTTATTTTTATTTATTTATTTATTTTTGAGACAGAGTGTCAAGCTGTCACCCTGGTTAGAGTGCCCCTGGCATCACAGCTCACAGCAACCTCAAACTCTTGGGCTTAAGCCATCCTCTTGCCTCACCCACCCAAGTAGCTGGGACTACAGGTGCCGCCACGACACCCAGCTATTTTTTGGTCATAGTTGTCGTTTGGTGGGCCCTGGCCAGATTCAAACCCGCAATCTCTGGTGTACGGTTGGTGACATAGCTGCTTTGAGCTACAGGCGCTGATCCGACAAGATTAAAGTTCATATGATAAAGTAGGGCAAGCCAAAAATTTATATTAAAAAGTAATTAGGGTGTGGGACAATCCTGATAATTTTTAAATTGTGGCTATAGATAACTAAAACTGGTGATACACGATTAGACAGCTTAAAAGAGTTATATCCTGAAGCAGATCTAAATACGTGTGAAATGGGCATATTTCATATTAATGGAAAAAGATGGTTTATTTGGGTGTTATGAAAACTGGGTGGAGATACTTGCAAAGAAAGTTGGATTTGTATCATACTGCATACCAGAATTTTAGATGGCTCAAAGAAAAGTACAACATTAAACCCTGAATTTCTTCGTTATGTGGGATAGGCATTTCTAGATAAGAGACAGAACCCCAAGATCTTAAAAGATGGACATGAAATAAAAACAGTAAAAATTTTGCATAACAGTTCAAAACCATAGGGGAAATTTGGCAGGCTCCTTTCACAAAGCAGAAAATGGTTAATTTCCTAAGTTACAAAGCTTCTGCAAGTCAACCCAATAGGAAAAACAGGCAAAGGGTATAAATAGTCCATGGGAGATTTTAAAGATACTCAACTCAGTCACTTGAACTCTTAACTACACAATTAGATTGCTTCTGCCTGTTGAGAAAAGGCAAAAAAGTTTGATAATAAGCTCTTTTATCTAGGGAATACCAAAATGGTCATTCATACATTGATAGTGAGTGGGAGCAAATTAGTACAACATGAATTTATATATATCCTTGACCTATAAAATCATCCCCCAAGTACTTAGCATACACAACTGGAAGGGTACTAAGTATCTTCCCATTCACAGAAGTGGCAAAGTTCAAAAGCTCACATTATACCAATTGTTGATAAAAATTGCATGATGGAGGAAACAGGAGCTTATAACTCTGATTTAGTACAACTACTTTGGAAACCAGTTCGTCATTACCCAATAAAGCTGACCACTTGGACACCCCAACACACACAGTGTATATATACCTCACATAACTGTATGCCAGTAAACATTAGCATTGCAGTAACAGAAGTAAAGGAACTCAAATGCCTGATAAAAGTGGGTGAATTAGTTCTGAGCAAAAGAAGTCAGTCTCAGAATACTTGGTACGCACTAAAGCTTCCTTAAGTACTTGTACTCACTTTGAAGGCACTTTTTCCCAAATAGGAAAGTATATCTTAAGACGCTGGCTTCTCAACATTTACTTCCTTACAACGTAAAAATTAGCATTTGTTCAAAGAACCCATTTTCTTCCATGTGTGCTAGGATTTTTAAAGCATTTCTGTTTTTGTTAAACCTTACACTTTGTCAGCTGTAGACACACACATTTTAACTTCTTAAACTTTAATTTTCTTGAGATTCTCTTTAAGGATCTTAAGATAAAGCTTAAGCTATACCTAGTGACATAAATAAAAAGACTTCCGCCAGAGGGAGCCATTTGCCTAGATTAACCCTGGAATGTTAGTATTTGGAATCTTGTAGGAACTTCAGGTATATACATATAATGAGCATACTTCTACCCCTTAGGCTTTTTTCCCTCAACATAGCATTTTTCCACAATGATAACATTGGGTACATTTTTGAGAGCAGTTTTTCAATTGCCATTCTTAACCTTGAGATTCAGGGAACCTTCCAAATGTTTCCGTAAGTCCCAAGTATAGGATGTATGATCTAAACAGGACATCTCAAACATTAATGTACATGTGCGTCACCTAAGAATCTTGTTAAAGTACTGGATTGGCCCTGAGAGTGTGTTTCTCATAGGCTCCCATGACTTGCTGCTTGTTTATGAACCACTTGAAGTTAACAAGCACCTAGAAGGTTCTTGGGAAATGGTGAAGTTCCTTTATGACAACATGACTAAGGTTCATCGTGAAAACTTCACAAGAGGACAAGGGCTTTGTATTTTTGTTTGCTCAAATGTCTATAGTAGCCTGAACAATTCCTAAAAGTAGATGTTCGATAAATATTTGTTGAATGAATGAGGACAGCGTCTAAGTGCTTTAAGTGTATTAACTCATTTATTCTTGACAGCCCCTAAGGTAAGTTTGTTTGTTACTCTTGGTTCACAGAGAAGCAAGTAAGTCACATGTAGTGGAACCAGGATTTGAACCCAAATTGTTTAACTTGTTGGAAATAGCTTTAGCCTTGTCAGTCTAGCCCCAGAACCCATGCTTTAACAAAAATACTAAACTGCCATTCATTTTTAGGTAACCAGTCCTCAACAGAGAGGTCTAGTATCAGAATGCACACTCAGCGTGTAGGACATTTCCCTGGTTTCTAATTTGGCTGACAGATTGGAAGTGGGAATGTAACGAGAGACAGTTACGATGCACTCAGGGTTCATGAGGACTACCAGTCCTCATCCCATTATCTAATTCAGCTTGGCTCTGTAGTTTCATCAGCAAAAGGAATGAATCATGATCCTAAATGAAAAGATTAATAAAGACCAAGGTCCTCGGCTCGGCGCCTGTAGCACAGTGGTTACAGCTCCAGCCACATACTCTGGAGGGTTCAAACCCAGCCTGGGCCAGCTAAACAACGACAACTGCAACCAAAAAAAAAAAAAAAATAGCTGGGCATTGTGGTGGGTGCCCACAGCTACTTGAGAGGCTGAGGCAAGAGAATTGCTTAAGCCCAAGAGTTAAAGGTTGCTATGAGCTTTGACGCCATAGCACTCTACCAAAGGTGACATACTGAAAAAAAAAGACCCATGGGTATCTCATAAAGATTCCATTGTCTTCTTAGGAAACAAAAGATACCTTGTATATGTAAATTCAAATTGACCTAAGACCTTTTCCCTGCCTTTTAGATGTCTTTGTTCCTTATTATCCCTAGGTCCCCTGAACATGTTCTCCAACTTTCCTCTCCTTACATTTCCCAACTTGCCTCCAGCTCCTCTCTCTCCTCTCTCTCACACACACAAACACAGCTCCTACCCCACTGACTTCTGTGTTCTTTAGAGTAAGGAGAGAGCCTTAAGGCCTTCATACCAACTGGTCATGGCTGCATGCTCCTGTATCCCAGCTACTTGGGATGCTGACAATGGCAGGAGACCCGAGCCAGGAGTTCCAGGCTGCAGTGAGCTATAACAGCACTACTGCACTGCAGCCTGGGCAACAGAAGAGAGTCTCCAAACATGGGACAGGGGCTGGTTTTGTTTTGTTTTGTTTTGTTTTTTGAGGCACTCTTGTCACCGTCAGTAGAGTGCTATGGAACCTTGAAATTCTTGGGCTCAAGCGAGTCTCTTGCTTCAGCCTCCCAAGTAGCTGGGACTACAGGCTCCTGCCCTGCTATTTTTAGAGACAGGTCTTGCTCTTGCTCAGGCTGGTCTCGAACCTGTGAGCTCAATCAATCCACCGGCCTCAGCCACCCAGAGTGCTAGGATTACAGGCATGAGCCACTGCCCCCGGCCTCCTGTTTTGTTTTTCTGTGTAACATTTGTTAATGATGTCTGAGTCTCTTCCAATCTGTGATAGTTTGTCTTGTTTTTCGTATCTTGACAGTTGAATATTTTGGTATTTTGTAGACTACTTCTCAATGCAAGGTTGTCTTTGATATTTTCTCATTATTAAACTGTAATTATACGGTTTGGGAAGGAATATAGATAAAGAGTCCTTGTTGCATGATATTGGAGTGTATGATATCGACATGAATTGTCACTGGTCAGAACTTTGATCATTTTGTTAAGATGATGTCTACCAGGTTTCTCTGCACTAAAGTTATAACTTTTCCCTTTCCATATTCCATTCTTCAGAAGTGAGTCATCGAGTGCAGCCTTTACTCAAGAAGACCAGAATTAGACCCCACCTCCTGGAAGGGGAAGTGTCTGCATGTATTATTTGGAATTCTTCTCTAAAGAAGATGGTCCCTTCTCCCTTATTAATCATTCCTATCTGTATGGACTTTATGAGCACGTGTTGTGTTCTGGGTTATAATCCACTATCATTATGTTGTGGTTCAAATTATTTGGACTTGGATCAGGAGGACCACTTTTAGGGTGGTTTCTGTGTATTTTTCATATGGCTTTATCCTTAATACTTCCCCCTACTTTCTGCCACTACCTGATGCTAATCTGGTATGTTTGTTGCCCCAGCCCTAGAATCAGCTAGTTTTCTAAGGGGCCCTGGTTCTTTTTATCAGAGAATGGCATTTAGAAAACAAGATCTAGGGGGCAGTGCCTGGGGCTCAAAGGAGTAGGGCACCGGCCCCATACACCAGAAGTTGTGGGTTCAAACCCAGCCCTGGCCAAAAACTTGGAGAGGGAGAAGGAAAGGAAAACTAGGTGGTGTGTGTGCTGACTGCTACTGCCACTGTTCTAGTCTTCTCAGTGGACAGAGTAAGGAAATAAACGTGTGCATACTAATCTACCCCACAGACCTGTATTTCTCTATTACTATATAAAAAGAAATATTGGTATCTTCTAATCTCCCCCACCTTCACCTTTCTTATTTGTAATTTATTTCTCTAAAAGTATTAAACCTGGTTCCAGTTATCTTTAGTGTATTATTTGCTCAACTGTAATAAACACGTAGTTTCAGAATTGCATACCACTGTGAGAAACAAATTTACCAAGTAAGGTACAGTGTTGATACACAGTTTTTCTTTTTTAAAAGGCAAGATCTTTGTTGCCTGGGCCAGAGTGCAATGTTGTAGTCATAGCTCACTGCAAGCTCCAGCTCCCAGGCTCAAGCGATTCTGTTGCCTCAGTGTCTCCAGTATTTGGGATGATAGGCATGCAGCATCAAGCCTGGCTGATTATTCTTTGTAGAGACCAGGTCTTGCTATGACGTTTAGGCTGCTCGGAAAACTCTGGTCTCCCTAGGGCAGCGCCTGAGGCTCAGTGAGTAGGGCGCCAGGCCCCATATACCGAGGGTGGTGGGTTCAAACCCAGCCCCAGCCAAACTGCAACAAAAAATAGCCAGGCATTGTGGCAGGTGCCTCTAGTCCCAGCTACTCTGGAGGCTGAGGCAAGAGAATCACCTAAGCCAAGAGCTGGAGGTTGCTGTGAGCTGTGACACAACAGCACTCTACCAAAGGTGACAAAGTGAAACTCTATCTCTAAAAAGAAAAAAAACCTCCTGGCCTCCGAAAGTGCTAGAATTGCAGTTGTGAGTCAACATACCTCTCAGAATTTTTCCAAAGTTACTTTGGTTACCTCCTTTTCCATCACTCCCTTCAATGAGATTATTATGTACACTTGTAGGAAAGTTAAATTCACTTATCTCAATCTGCATTTTGTCCTTGGATTCCCACATCCCCAACTTCCTGATCCAAGATTTTTTAAATCTGTATGCAGTAAAAGTTCTATTTCGACAAAGAGCAAATCATGCCTTCACTGCCCCCAAAACAGTTCTATCACCCTGAAGTATTTCTCCATATAGCCCATTTGTACTCAGCCACTCTTCCCCTAATCTTTGGCAACCACTCATGTATTTTCCAACTCTACAGTTTTGCCTTTTTAATGTCATATAGATAGAATCACATAGTTAATGGGCACTGGTTGATACAACATCCTTTCTCTAATCCTCATTCCATGTTCTTACTCTCAGCTAATGCTTCAGTTTGCTGGACTTTAGCTAGAGGAGTAAGCCACCTTCTCTAAAGCTATACTCAACAGTCAGTTGGTGTAAGCTGGTCCAGATCTTTGTAAAGCCAGTCTGCCATCTCCCAGCTGCTGGAATGTAGGTTGTAATCAGCTGCATCTTGCTCCTTAGCATTACTATTGGCTGACTGTCATTCCTTCCTTAGAAATTCCTAAAACATAAGTCTAAACAGCAGAATCCACAAGAATAGCCACATGCACCATCATTCCTGCTGACCAATTTGGGAAATTTGTACTTACTGTCCCCACAACTGTAGAGTCCATGGATCTAGAAGTCTTGGTTCCCAGAGAAGAGGGGCTTCCACAGAGAACACAGGAAGAGTCTTGGTAACTGTTCCTTGGTTACTTTAGGCTTTTCAAGCCAGTAA
The DNA here is from genome assembly GCA_963574575.1 of Galagoides demidoff. Lineage (NCBI taxonomy): Eukaryota > Metazoa > Chordata > Mammalia > Primates > Galagidae > Galagoides > Galagoides demidoff. The sequence continues at coordinate 2,487 of CAUYQV010056359.1, read as the reverse complement.
CTCAGCAGGCAAAAAAAGGGACTTATCTGACTGGCAGGGGTGATTGCCCCTAATTATCAGAAGGTAGGACTGCTAAGTAATAGGAGTGGAAAGGAATATGACATTCACGTGATCCACTGGGGCTGCTTATGTGCTTGCTACTATTCCCAGGCATTTTTTTTTTTTAGAGAGACAGTCTCGCTTTGTCACCCTCAGTAGAGTACTGTGGTATCACAGCTCACAGCAACCTCCAACTCTGGGCTTAGGTGATTCTCTTGCCTCAGCCTCCTGAGTAGCTGGGACCACAGGTGCCCACCAATTTTTTGTTGCAGTTTGGCCAGGGCTGAGTTTGAACCCGCCACCCTCGGCATATGGGGCCAGCACCCTACTCACTGAGCCACAGGCGCCGCCTACTCCCAAGCATATTTACTCCAGTTCCGGAAGGGGAGATAACTCCAGGTGGGCTTCAATCACTTAGAGGCACCATACATAGGGAAAATAAGAAATTATAGCCAAAAGTAGCTTTATTTAAAAACAATTACAAAATTTTACAAAACATTCCCTGTGTTGCCAACTCCTTTGTAAAATTTTGTAATGAACAGATTGTAAGTAAAACTACATTTAGCTACAATTTTCTGTTTTCCCTACCAATGGTTACTTTAGGGACACCCTGTATATGAAAATCTCCTATTAGGATTGTGGATTTTTCTATTTCTCTTTATAGTTTTGTCAATATTTACATTATATAATTTGAAGATGCTTTATTATGCATATATAAATTAGCCATTTCCTAGGAAATTAAATTTATCATAATGAATATAAATTAATAAGAATGTTATTTATAAATAAATTTACTAATTACATTACCTTTCTTTTGGTTTGTACTGCCTGATGCATATTTTCTTTTCCTTCCTACCTTATCTTTTTTTTTTTTTTTGCAGTTTTTTGGCTGGGGCTGGGTTTGAACCCGCCACCTCCGGCATATGGGGCCATCACCCTACTCCTTTGAGCCGCAGGTGCCACCCATCTACCTTATCTTTTATGTGTCACTTAAAATAGCAATTAAAAGGCATAATTAGGCCAAGTGCGGTAGCTCATGGCTATAATCCTAGCACTTTAGGAGGCCAAGGTGGAAGGATTGGTTAAATCCAGGAGTTTGAGACCAGCTTGAGCAAGAGCAAGATCCCATCTCTATAAGAAAATAGAAGAATTAGTCAGATGTGATGGCAAACATCTGTAGTACCAGCTACTCAGGAGGCTGTGGCAGTAGAATTGTTTGAGCTCAGGAGTTTGAGGTTGCAGTGAACTAAGCTGACATCATTGCAGTCTAGCTGAGGCTATGTTGCAACATTGTCTCAAAAAAAAAAAAACAAACCCAAAAACCCATAATTGTCCAGTTTGTCTATCAGAAAAAATAAATTTAAAAAGTTTTTAGGCTAGACGCCCGTAGTATAGTGGTTATGGCACCAGCCACATACAAAAAGGCTGGCAGGATCCAACCCTGCCCAGGCCAGCTAAAACAACAATGACAACTGCAACAACAACAACAAAAATAGCCAGGCACTGTGGTGAGCGCCTGTAGTTCCAGCTACTCAGGAGGCTGAGGCAAGAGAATTGCTTAAGCCCAAAAGTTGGAGGTTGCTGTGAGCTGTGATGCCACAGCACTCTACCGAGGGTGCAAGGGTGACAAAGTGAGACTCTTGTCTCAAAAAAAAAAAAAAAGTTTAAAAAAAATTTTAAAGCATAATTGTATTTGCTTTTTATTTTTCTACTTTTTTTTTTTTTTGAGACAGTCTCACTCTGTTGCCCTGGGTCGAGTTATCAGCTCAAAGCAATCTTAAACTCTTGGAATTGAGCAATCCTCTTGCTTCAGCCTCCCTAGTAGCTAGAACTATAGCTTGCTCTGCTGTGTATTTTATGTTTAAAGATGGGATTTGTTGCCTAAGCTGGATTCAAACTCCTGGGCTCAAGTGATCCTCCAGCCAAAGTCTTCTGAGGTGTTGGGATTACAGACATGTACCATGTGTCCTGGATTTGCTTTTGAATTCAATCTGATAATGTTTGTCTTTTAACTGGAAGAATTTTTAATTCGTTTATTACTCTGTATGGATTTATCTCTGTTTTCTATCTGTCCCATCATGTTCTTTTTTACTCCTTGCCTTTTCTGGATTAAATTTTTTCTTCTCTCTTTAATTTCACTTTTCACTCTTTTAGTTTTCCAGTTATGCCTTTTATTTTTATACTTTTATGATGACTGCAGCTATTTTATTATGCATACCTAACACAGAATGATGTCTGAAATTAGTGTCTTTTAAGGAGCTTAGAATGTTTGAACCCCAAGGTCACCACTCTTTCCCACTTGTACACCACTTTTTTTTTTTAATTTTTTTATTGAATGATAACTATGTACATTAATACACTTCTGGGGTACAGTGTGGGGTTTTCACATGCAATCTGAAATACTTCCATCAAACTGATCAACACAGCCTTCATGTCATTTTCTCAGTT
>CAUYQV010056358.1:0-29806 GCA_963574575.1 Galagoides demidoff | reverse complement strand
GTAGAGTGCCATGGCATCACAGCTCATAGCAACCTCCAACTCCTGGGCTCAAGTGAGTCTCCTGCCTCAGCCTCCCAAGTAGCTGGGACCACAGGCACCCGCCACAACACCCGGCCATTTTTTGGTTGCAGCCATCATTGTTGTTTGGTGGGCCCGGGCTGGGGATCCGAACCCGCCACCTTTGGTGTACGTGGCTGGCGCCTTAGCCGATTGAGCCACAGGCGCCGAGCCAATAGCTCATTTTTAAATGTTAGCTGTAGGGTGAGGGTTATTGGACTAGAGTATTGAGGCTCTCTGACACTGAGCTCAGTGTCAGGGCAAGTCACAGAGATGGAACCAGTGCCCAGGTGAAAGTCCTTCAACCTGGCCACTAACCAGTCCTATTATCAGAGATTCCAGATTTATCAAGGCAAGGACTACCTGCTACTTTTGAAGAGTGCAAATACTTTCTATGCCTCTGATAGCTTTGATAGAAAGGTAAGGAGAGTTTGGAGTGGGAGAAAGCTGGAGAGAAGCTGGTTGGGAGAGAGAAAGGGTGCTGGCACAAGTTTCTGATTAGGATAGAAAATAACAATAACGTAGATTTTTATGCTGCTAGAGATTTGAGGAGACGTATTTAGGGGCAAAGGGAGGGAGGAACGGAGGGAAAAGAACTGGGCTGATCTGCCAAGTAAAACTTCATTTTCAAGTAGCAGTTGAATACACGGTTCTCAGCAAAACTACCTCTTTTTTACCTCTCTTCCCACTCTGACAAGTCCCACAGTTGAGGGCATATAATGACTGACCATTCAGCTTCTTCAGGGTTAGAGCTGACCTGGGGGTGCTTTATGGGGAAAATGTATGCTCAAGGAGCAGGTGGGAGGGGTGGCCCCACCGTGCAGCCCAGGAGAGATTGTGCCATCCATTCACACAAGGCCTGCTGGTGACTTAGGAATGTGGGGTTCCCCAGGACCCCCACAAGTCCTAAATATCACGCTGCATGCCAAAGAATGCATGGCTCTTCTTGGCCCAAACACACAGCTGCTCAGCTCTCTGTGAACCTTGCATTCATTCAACTTCTAAAATATCTTTCTGGTGTACTTGACTTTCTCAAGGCATTTAAATTTCCTTTTTGTTAAATACAGTGATTAATGTCTGAGTTAAGGCATAGGATGCATTCACTGAATAAATCCTACATTTCATGAATCCTTGCTACGTGTCTAACACTGTGCTAAGCTCTCTAGAACATCAAACCAAAATGTTAAGGCTTGTGCTTCAAAAGATTATCTTCTGCAAGGGAAAGCAACAGTTGGAAGACACGATGTCATAATGGACACATATAAGACTAGGAGGTTAAAAGTCAACAGGCTTATAACAATCCATTTTCTTTCTGATGTTATACAAGAGAACTCTTATTTGTAAAACACTGGTAAAAACCACTGTGCAGTTTATTAGGTAGCCCAGAGGCTAAGAGAAAAGTTAAAATGTCATTTCTTTGAAGCAGAAGAAGGTAGTGACTTAAAAGGAGAGGGCAACAAAGGATATCAAGGAAGGAAGAAGTAAGCCAGAAAAGCAATTTAAGTAAGCCACATAAAATGTCCACCATACCTTGAGCACCATGTTGTCCTACAGAGGAGGTTAACTCAGGAATGAATGGAAGTGCTTTGCTCGCTGGGTGGCTGGCTGCCTTTATACCCTTCACTCCTCTGGACCACACTTCCTTTCTCTTTGTTTTAACTCTTGAATTTCCATCATTTCAACACCTCCAAACTAAATGCACATCAACTTCCTCTATGATGAAGTGTTTAACTCCTCAGTGGATGAAGAATTAAACGAGGCTAGGAAGTTCAGTAGTGACAATCAGAGGATTCCTCACAGGCTTCAGAAAAAAGGAAACTTAGGGTAAAACTAGGAGTGTCCCTGTGCCTAGATGGCTATGTCAATGTTAGAAAAATCTTCACACTCTTTTAGTTAGGTATTCAATTTCTAAAAATTTATCCTAAAGATATAAGCATGAGTAGGTGGAAAATTTGAGGCAGAAACCCCACATACAAACAAAACTTATAGCCTTGATTTTAATATTAAAAATTGGACATAATCAATGTTTCTAAGTCATGTTCAGATTAATCTGTGACATGTTTAATATTTAAGGTACATGCCCATTTATCTCTTCCACATTACCTGCCTGGTCACCATTGTCCAAGGTCAAATATGCTAACCAGTTGTTCTTGGTAGCTTGAGATTAGAAACCTAGAAGTGCATTGGGAGTTATTGCAACTTCCCAGCTTGTACCCTTGTTTCTTCCTAAGCTGCTATTTCCATATCTACACATCCCTGGTTCCTGGGTCTCTGCCTGGCTTCGGGGTTGCCACCTGCCTCTCTCCCTCTCTGCTATTGCCTGAATCTGCTTCAGTACAGCTTGTTCAGCTTTCTGCTATAATCAATCATGGTGGCTTGGCTTGCCGAGGTCTAACTTGCTCAGAGGAGTGCTACTTTCCTTGGGCTGCCTAGTCACGGCCAATTGGTTTATACTTATAGTGCAATAACCAAGTTATTTAAAATCTGAACCTGCTCTTGTAAATATAGTGGCAGATTTTGTTTTGGGGGAAGACTATATTTCAATTGTGAAGGAGATTTTTTGAGTGTGGGGTTCTATACCAACCCTATTATAGAAGGGAGAACTTTCAGAAAAAGGAGCTCAACTACACTGCATAAAAATGCAAAAGATTGTCTTCCCTGTGGATAGGCAGTGCTCTTCCAGATGAACTTAGGTAGTTTTCCTCCTCTTCATTTAAGCCTGTTGGGAAAGAATGTTAGGGCTCTAGAGACTAGGGTCATTGGGATCCCCCCCAGACTTGTGGGTTTTGCTGTGGCTATAGGCTAGGAGCTACAAGGGGGAAGTGGCCAGCAGGAAACTCTGCATGAAAGGACTCAGACAGAGAGATGTGAGGAGGAGTGAGATCAAATATCTAGATTGAAGCTTTTCTTTTCAATGTAATTATTCCCTAATACTATCCTCATATCCTTGGGAAAGTTTGTTCCATAACACAATCTAGTATTAGCCATGCTTTGAGAAATGAAGGCAGAGGAGGTTTATTGTGCATGGAATAAAAAGGGCTGGAGAGAGAAGCTCAGGGTACCAGTCCAAGGGGAAGTGGACAGCAGCAACCAGGGGAACATAGGTACTTTTCAGTTATCCTAAGTGTTTAACCGAAAGTCAAAGAAAGGGAGGTATGACTGTATCTAGTTGGGTGATATAGGGAAGAGGAAGTGGGAAGGATGGAGACATGAGGATGTTTGGATTCCACTCATGAGCCAACTGTTACCTACAGTGGGCTGAAACTCAGACCAAGTTCAACATTGGCACAGATGGTGGTTGTATGTTTCAAGATACCATTTCAATCTTTATATCAGTGAACTCCAAAGGCAGTTTACAGCAGAAGGCTGGATTTCTGCATCCAAAGAACAAGATGGGCATTTGGGTAGGGGTGGGCAAGATGAGTATTTGGCGGCCATTATGTAAGAACAATCACATTATAAGATTCTGTGATTTATGGCTGGATAGTCTACGTAATTGGTGTTTATAGCAATCTTCTAGAGCTAAAAGGAAACATAGACATCTTCTTTGATACATGCAAATACTTAAAACCACCTTAAGCATCATGCCAGTTGGGGGTTCTGGATGTTTCGTCTTAAGTGTCTATGTTTACTACATTAGTATGCACACATTGATGTAGTGGGCTTTTTTATTTCCCTTAAGAACCTCTATGAGACTTGTCACTGTTACTACCCCCAATTTAAGAAAAGGTCAAGATCCCAGGAGGCAATAAAGTATTTTCAAGGTGAGAGTGAAGTTTGGAGTTGAGACTCCTCAGACACTTTTACATGAAAATGAAGAATGGCCCCATGATGGCCTCTGCCCTCTCCCTTGGGAAGGCCTTGTAAGGAATGATGAGCTGACCAAGTCTGCTGAGCTTTGATGAAAGTTTCACCATTCAGCTACTCTGGGCCTCAGGTTTTCACACTACTGCATTGACAAGATTTAGTTTAATAACTTGCTGGTGTAATTATTTACTTCTTTCTTTCATGTTACTGTGATCAATTCAAAGACTAATTTCCTCTTTAATTGGAGACACTTTCTAACTGACCAGAGGCTTAAATGCCAAATTGCATATTGAGGACAATGCTCCAATCAAAAATAATTGGTGAGTTCTGTTGCTTTTTGCTTCTGGATTTAAATAGAAGCCAGAGCTATTATTTTTATTTATTTATAATTATTTTGGGGTCTTTATTATTTTTTTATTTCAAAATATTTCAGGGATACAAATTGTTTTTTAAATGTGACTCTTCTTTTTGCTCACTTGCCCTGGAAGAAGCAATGTTGTATGAAGCCCTAAGGAGAGGCCCACACAGGGAAGAGCTGAAGCCTCCCACAAACAGCTGGCTTAGGCACTGAGATTTTCAGAACAATTCAAGGTCTCAGAGGCTGGGAGCTGAGATCAAACTTCATGAGAGATCCCAAGCCAGAGTCATCTGGCTATATTCCTCTTCCTGGCTAAACTCTTGAACTCTTAAAAGGCTGTCAAGATAAGGAAGACTCATTGTTTTAAATGGAGAAGTTTTGAGATGATTTGTTATACTGTGTATTAGTTAGGATCCTCCAGAGCAACAGAGCCAACTGAATGTGTCTCTCTCTATATTTGCCCATGTGTATTATGAGCAACTGGCTCACGCAACTGTGGAAGCTGACAAATTTTACAATCTGCAGCTGGCAAGGTAGAGACTCAGAAGAGCTTGTATAGTGCCTATCCGAGTCTGAATGTCTGAGAACCAGCAGAGCTGGTGATGTGATTTCAGTCCAAATGCCAGCAAGCTTGAGACCCAGCAAGCAGATGTTATTTGAACAGAAAGTAGTCTCAGGAGTTTCAACTCCAAACTTCACTCTCAACTTGAGAATATTGGCAGGATAACACTCTTGTGCCAGTTTAAGTCAGTGACTGGGAGAAATTCCCTCTTATTCTGGGAAGAACTTCAACTGATTAAACAAGGCCCATCAATATCAGGGAAAGCAATTTGCTTTACTCAATCTATAGATTTAAATGTTAAACTCATCCAAAACATTCCCACAGAAATACCCAGAATAAAGTCTGAGTAAATAACTGGTCATTCCATGGCCCAGTTAATTTGACAGATAAAGTTAACCATTACCCATAATGGTGGGATAATTAATACCAACTCCAAGCTGATAATGATTTATAAGGATCCTTAGGTTACGACTTTAGTTACCTTTTCATTCTCATATCAAGCTTAACACCTGCCACTCACCCACCTCTATGGGGCCACTGGTCTTTGCTGTCTTAGGGACGTTGGTGCTAGTGATCCCCTCTTAACCTCTCAGGTCTTGTCTCCCACCCTACTACTCCTTTCTTCTCCATTACCCCACAACTTCCCTCATCTTCCACCTAAAACAGTGGTCTTAACTGGGAATAAGTTTGTCCCCCAGGGGACATTTGGCAATGTCTAGAGATATTTTGATTATCACCAAATTGTGGCATCTAATGAGTAAAGTCCAGGTATATTGGTAAACATCCTATAATGTACAGGCCAGCTCCAACATCACAGAATTAACTGGCTCCAAATGTTAATAGTATCAAAGCTGAGGACCCCCGTCCAAGGGTAGAGGTTACTTCTAGGAGCTCTCCACAGCATCCTAAATTTAGGTGAAGTGCATTTTTCCATGGGGCATACGGGTTCCCTCTTTGTATTCCTTATTAGTTATGAAAGTTCTCCTTAGGCAGGGAACTGACCTACCCCACTGATTGCCACATCCAGAGGTCTCACACAGTGCTTCATACACCACAGGTTCTCAGTAAATAGTGTGGGAAGAATCAATGCAAACCAGATGCTTTCAATTAGTCAATTATAGCAACATAGGAATAAAGTTAACCCCTCTTCATTGTCAACAAAAATGTGTCAGGAAGATATATTTTTAAATGGCTTGGCTTTCATTGTGTTTGGAATGCTGGTCTGACAGCGAGTGGAATACGGTGAACCCATCTTTCTCATCATCTTGACAACAGCAGTTCCTGCTATAAGGATTGTTTTGGGGGGAGAATGTGAACTATAAGAGTAAATCAGGAATCTATGAAACAACATCTCAGGGACTGAGCAGGCAGACTGTTTCTAAAAACCATTTAGTCTGTTTAATTTTGTCCAGATAGCTAATTAGGGGGTTTGGTTTTCGATTTCCCCTTTCCGGCCTAGCCCTTCCTGTTCTACTTTGGGGCAAAATCAGATGAGTCAGTCTCAGAACTTATTATTAAGTTTCATTTTATTGGAAGCCAACATTTTATAAGAACGTACATTGGGAGTCACCAGGGTTTGTTACCCTGATTCGTTTTTTGTAAATTCATCTGGGGCACTGAAATGTACTTATCGGGAGAATGTTTTTGTAAAACATGAAACTTGGGGCAAACTATATTTAATTTCCTTCAAGCAACAATAGCAACAATTAACAAAATCTTCTCCACTTTAGGCTACTATCTATCTGTCATGGCTCTGTCTCCATTTTTCCCAGCCCTTAGGCAAGAAGAGAGAATCAAATTTTAATAGGGAAGGAAAAAACTCTAGTAAGACATCAAGAAAGAATATTTTATAATAAATATTTAGGAGAATGCTTCCCAGAGCCAGTGTTTATTTTGTATATGAATATATGCTGCCTTCCCTGCTGTTTTCTTTACTCATTTATTAGACTTCGTATGGAATCTTCTAAGTGTACAGGAAGGGATTACATTCCAGGGTTTATGAAGTGAAGAAATCTGAACTATTGAATGAATGTGTGGCTGTAAATTCATTGCTTAAATGCAACTGACTCAACATATTTTATTATGAAGAAATCTTTCCATTTGTGGAAGCTCAGTGTGGTTATAATTTATCTCCAAATCACCCTGCCTCAAAGAAGAGTATTGTTTGTAGCTTTCTCATAAGCATAAAACAGACTGTTAGTGTTTCTTAGTTAACTAGCAAATGTTGAGTGATTATCCAGGCGCCATATTGCCCTGCACCAGATGTTTGCTAAAAGCAGAATAACATGGATTGATGCCTTATTTGAGTAAATCAGGCAGACTTTAAAAATGCTCCAGGCAGAAATTGTGTGCATTTAGTGAAAAGAAAAGAATTGAAGTAGTTCTTGCTCTTTTAAAGCAAAATTTAAATATAGAATTATCCCAGGTCTCAAAAGGAACACAATTAACCATCTTGGCAACAAATGTCTACTTATATCCTTTTGATACTCCCATTTCACACCAGACTTGATCAGAAGATTTCTTTTTCCTTTTTTTTCATCTCAGGGAAATTTTCTTCTGCAATTTTCTTGATTTAATTTCCTCTCTAGTTCTCCTTCTGAATATATATTAGGTAGATATTGTTGTGACTGTGCGTTTTTCACCGATGTCTTCACTTGAAACTTTTAATCTGTTCATTTTTACATTTGGGCTTAGTGTTTTGATAGGATGGCATGACTACATCTTCTGATCACTAATTCATTCTTCAGCTGTGCCCTTTCTGCTATTCAGCTCTTTTATTTTCTTATTTTGACAGTCATGTTTTTCCTTTGTAGGAACTCTTTCTTGTTCTCTGATTAACATTTTACACAGCAGTATTTTCTCATGATATAGAGTGATGACCTGTGATCCAAATGTCTCAAAATGGAGTTACGCATGCCAAGTAGCATTAAGCCCACAGTGGCGTCACCCCTCTTCGGGGTGATTGACATATATGTAATGGACTGACGTGATAATACCTGTTGTTGCTTGGTACTACCTGGGATCTGAAATAAACTGACACAGAGTGAAAGGGAGCCAAGATCATGAGAACGGACCCACCTGGGAGGAGCATAAAAGCAGCAAAGAACAACCTCCCTTCAGCCTTTTGCCATCTTGGCGCTACCTGAGAGAAGCAATAATCCCCACTGTCTGTTGTCAAAGACTTCTGGACTCATTCAACTTGGCTGTCAGTGCATAGGTCTCCCGAGCCACTGCTGTGGCTCGTTACCCCCCTTCTTATTACTGCCTGTGTGTTGAATATGAATTGCCCTTCAATAAACTATGAATTTGAGCATATATAACTGGCTGTTGTGTCATTGTGACACCCTGTGGTGGTCAAGTTAGCATACCCAGTCTGCGGGAACCTGACTGACATACACATGGGTGGTAATAGTTTATGAATATTGTAACTTCTCAATGTCTTTCAGAAAATGACTTCAAAAACAGACGTTTTCTTCTGGGTTCACACACAGTGCTTCTTCGTCTTGTCCCTCTTTTTCATGCTTTTGTTCTTACTCAGGGCAGGGCATCACGCACTGCTTGTTCTTATCGATAAATTCCACATTCGTCAGACTGGTCGCTGGGTCAGGACATGACCCTTAGCTGTAGGGTCTCTCTGACTGGGGTGGATGCACCTCTGTCTTCTTGTTCCCCAAGCTGGAATGACCACCTGAGGCTTGGTGTTCATAGGGCATTCCTGGTCAGATCTTATGGAAGCCGTCAAACTCAGCTTCAGTGAGAGGCGCTGGTCAGGGTACAAAACCAGCAGGGTTAAGAGGATCAGCCTTGCTCTCATGTTAGTGTTGATGTTTAAAAAATATCTCCAGCTCGCAGAAACTAGACAGAGAGCCTGTGGTTTACCCCCATCACCTCATTTTGGTAGGACTTTTGGATCAAACCACTGCAAGGTCACTGTGGCCTCTACTTTGCTCTCCTAGGTCAGTACCACTACTAGGGGTGCTGGAGTCATGTGCATGGTCACTTAGTCTGCAGAGGGGGCCATGACACACCACACACTATTTGGATGGGCTCCTCAGGTACCATGATATTCCTCCAAGAATTGTCAGCATCTGCTTTTCACATTTTTCATGTGGCTTTGTCCTATTTTATAGAACATAGATCATTAAGCCCTGTTGATGTGATTTTATCCCTTTCTTCTCCATTTGAATATTTTCATGGATGATGGGGCTCAGAAAACAATACCACAAAATGAAAGCTCCAGAAGCAATGTTTCTCTGTGGACTTCTCCTGTCCTCCTGTCTGTCCCGCTTCATTCTCCCCTGAAGCAAACCATAGACACTAGAGGGTTTTTTCCCCAGAGCCAGCATAAAGCCTAATTGTCCCCACCTTTCTGTGTAACAGCTGGCCACAAAGAAATTAAGACCCTTATTCCAGAGGGGTCGTGGCCAAGAAAGGTATGTTGCACAGAGAAAGGTATGTTGCACAAAGACCAAGAAAAATCTGAGTAGACAGGCCTTGCTGGGTTTCCCTACCCAGTCTCATACCCTTAGCTCATACCTTTTTTTGTGCAATCACATTCCTAGGTGGCTGTCCCTTCTTCATGGAATCTAAGCATAAACATGAACAGTTTTCCCTGTATCTTTGGGTCTTTATTCTGAAGGTACTCATGTCATGTAAAACTATCATCAAATACATTTGTCATTCTTCCTTCCTGTTAATTTGTCCTTTATAATAAGGTTGTTGGCCATTTTGCTGGCCCCCTTTATAATGGGGAGGAAAAGAATCACCCTTCTGTACCTCTACAAAGGTGACAAATAAGCGTTCTAAAATTTGCTTTGTGAAACTAGAGGAGTGACAGAGAGGGAGGGAAGAAGAAGGAGAGAGTGAGAGAGAAGGAGACAAAGGGTAGGTTGGGGGAGAATCACAAAGACATCAACTGATGTCTGGTAGTAGAGAGTCAGTTGGGCTGAGGTTGGGCTCCGTGGAAACATGACTCATCGGCAAATCTTGGTGGGTAAACATGCACAGGACTGGTTAACGGCTTAGCAGGTTTTGATTTCATCAGTGCACTTGAAGTTGATTACGCTGACTAGAATCTTGGGGACCATTACTAACCCAAGTTTTATGAGAATAATCAATCATAATTCTAATTTATTAATCCACATAAAAAATCTTATAATTTCTGATGTTCATAGAAGTCTACTATTGAGACCTTTCTTTGTATCAATGTGCCTGAGAAGGCAAGTTAGCAATGCTCACTTGGTTAGTGGAGAAAGAGTGGGTGCTGAGGGCTACCTTACACAGACCATGGAAAGGACATGATATTGTCTGCTCCCCAGGTGTCTGGAGCATGAGTCTACCAGAGTCTCTGCTAGATGCATTTTGCCAAATTCTTACTTTGCTCCTCATAAATTATCCTTATTTTATTTATCTTTTAGTCTAGAAAACATGATGCTAACTCACAGTCCAATCCAATTAGACTTTTTCTGGCTTTTAAATTTTATACCCAGACACATTAGCCTAATTTTTCAATGAGGGGTGAGACCTTTAAACCCCATCCTCACTCCAGTTCAGTACACAATAGAATAGTCTCTAGGTATCATAGCAATGACAGTGACAGCTAATATGAAAAGCTCACTATTGTCGTGTTTCAGTGAGAGAAATTCTTGTCAGCTGAAATGTTTGTCATGACTCATTCAAAGAATGCAAACTGGCTATGCATTTCAACATTTTAGCATTTCCTCCAAATTTTAGAAAAATACTTAGACTCAATATGGCCTCTTGTGATGCTTCTGAGACTTAGTATTTTCCACATGACTACTTTGGTTCTGCCTTTCAGAATTCCTGTTTTACGCTGTTCCCTCCCTCCCTTCTTCCTTTTATACACCTTAGTATGCACAAAGAACATTATTTTTTCTGTGGGTTAATATTAATATGATATTTCTTATTAAAAACCTTTCATATAATGTTCATGATTAATAAACACCAATAATAACCAGATCGCTATTCATGTTTTATTAATATAATAAACTCTAGCTTGCAAAAATTTTCAAACTCTGTATGGTTCTACTTTTTGAATAGGTATTATTCTTTTTTTCCCCACCAACTAGAAAACTTATCTTCGTTTCAGATGTGTGAAAGGGGGAAAAGGAATATTCAAAATCCAAAGAAAACCTTGTACATGTGAGAAACACTGTGCTAAAGGCCGTGGACATGAAAGAATATGATTAAACACAAAATCTTCTCCCAATCCAGAAATCTCTCCACAAAGGAGGTAGTGAAAGAGAACCCACTTATTATGGAATCAGCGTAAGCCAGAGTGTAACGTGCACTCAGAGACAGCAGAAACAGAAAGGAACCTTTCACATACGTGTTGCGCAGATAAACAATAAGTAGTCCTCATGTTAGGGGTCTTGACAACGCCATTTGTCACACATAATCCATTCTAACACTACCTTGTAATTAGGGTGACCATCTGTGTTAGCTGATTTTCCAGAGGACGAACAAATTTCTCATATCTTTGTGACAGCAGGCCGTTTGCAATGTGGACGCGCCTATGGAAATCAGGCTTTTCCGTGGTCTGTACCAGGTAGCCCTCGGCACTTGTTCTTTCACATTAACCAAGTGACCATTGCTGACTTGCCTTCTTGGGCACCTTGATGCAGACAAGGGCCTCAACAGAAGGCTTCTATGGGCCCTAGAAACTATAAAATTCTGATCGATGTAAATCACTACATTGGAGTTCTGATTGTCTGTTCTCATATGACTTGGATTGGTGAGACTCAGTCCGGAAGATTCTAGTCGGCTTTGGGTGCACTGATGAAATCAAGACCTGCAAAACTGGTAACCAGTCCTGTGAATATGTTCACCTGCCAAGGGGAGTCCATGGGTCATGTTCCACTCAACACCCAAATGTGGCAGGTAATAGGTCCTGGACTTTCTAGGTACTGAATGAATGAAATATGAGGAAATGAATAAATGTGAGGATGATGTGATGGTTCCAAGTTCTGAGCCCTTTCTGGCTCCTGAACAGTTGTGAAATCCCCTTTCAGTCTTGGGAGTAGCATTCTGCCTGCATGCCCTAAGTTGGACACCTGGGACCTCCCTGAAGGGTCTGGAATTAACCTGACTCTGTAGACTTCTGGAATTTTAAGGACCAGTGTCAGCCCAGGGACTGGCCTGGGGGTAGGATGAAAGCTGAGGGTGTGGGACAACTTGCTTGTCAGGGAGTAACATGGAGGTGGTTAGAGAGGTCAGCTTCTTGGGAAATGTCTTCATGAGGTTACCCAGGTGACCATGCTGTGTGCAGTACTAGTAATCTTCCACTGGAAGAGGAGTGTTCTCACCAACAAACTGGTAGGAGGCTGCTGCACATACCAGCATGCCGTGTCATTTTACACTTTGGCTGTTCCGTAACACTGCAAGGCTGGTTGCTCTCACTGTCTAGGGTCCTTGCCTATAGCAGTGTGGCTGAGAAGTCTGAGTCATGGGATGCTGCTTGCCAAGTGTGGGACTGAAATGAAGCAGTGGGAGGGGGTATTAGGGTTTTCCAAAGACATAGAACTAATTGGATATATGTATATATATATATATTAGTATATCCTATTAGGGACCAGTTTCAGCCCAGGGCCTGGCTTCATACATATATGAAATTTATTATGAGAATTAAGTCACATAATTATGGAGGCTGAGACTCCCATCATCTGCCATCTGCAATCTGGAGAGGCAAACTCCAGGAAAGGCAAATCAGGAAAACTAGGGGTGTAATTCAGTAAGAGTCTGAAGGCCTGCGAGCTAGAAGTGTCAATATCCCAGGACAGGAGAAGATATTCTAGCTAAGAAAGAGAGCATCATTTCTTGGCCTTTTGGCAAAGATCAAGCAAAGAAGACAGAGAGCAACTTGGCCCTTCATCTGAGTTTTTGTTCTATTTGGGCCCCATGTGGATTGGGTGGTGCCCTCCCATATTGGTGAGGGCTGATATTCTTAACTCAGTCTGCTGATTCAAATGCTCATCTTTTCTGGAATCACCCTTCCAGACGCACTCAGAAACAAAGTTTACCAGCTATCGGGGCATCTCTTAGCCCAGTCAAGTAACCATCACAGAGGGATTTGGGGGGTTCACCAAGGCTTTGGGAGAGCCAGATGGATGTCCCCTCTGTGGAACAGTGGATGTGTCTTTGTTGGGATTTGCCAGATGCAGTTTCTCCCCAGGACGTGCTTGTCAGCACTGTTCACTTCTTTTTCTTTGTTCCCCTTTTGAAATTCCATGCTGACCCTTGTCTTGTTGTCGCAACACCCAGACACATGATAGCACGCACTTGTTAGGCTGCCTTTTCAGTGCAGATCTTACAAGAGATTAAATTTGAGTTCTTACAACTGGTAAGATAGTAGGTTACCTATGGCACATCTTCAGACATGGTGGCATGTCACATCTTCCTGACATCGTCTCACAATTCTTAGAAGTCTGTTGTCTTTTCTACTTTTTGGTATGGGTCACTTGTGCAGAATTCAGTCATTATACATAGTATGTAGGTTTTGCTAGTTTAATTTGTGTGTGCCAGTCCTGAAGTGCCTTACGTTGCTCCACCATGCTAACAACAAGGATTAGGCCCAGAGGATATGGGGCTGAACATGTCTAAAAGTATCAAAACACTATGGTTAGTAATTCGTAAAAAGTTGGAGTAGAAGTAGGAAAATTACAGGTAATAAGATGATTGAAAAAAACAAGGCTAAAAGGAAGGCTGGCTGGGTGTAGTGGCTCATACCTGTAATTCTAGCAGTCTGGGAGGCTGAGGTGGGTAAGCTCACCAACCTGAGCAAGAGCAAGAACCTGTCTCTACTAGAAATAGGAAACAAAACATAACAAAATAACTAGTTGGTGTTGTGCTGGATACCTGTAGTCCCAGCTACATGAAAGGCTGAGGTAAGAGGGTCTCTTGAGCCCAAGAGCCTGAGGTTGCTGTGAGCTGTGAAGACATGGCACTCTACCCAGGGCAACAGTGAGAATCTGTCTAAAATAGAAAAAAGTGTATGTGTGTGTGTATATATAATATATATATATGTGTGTGTGTGTGTATGTGTGTGTGTATAATATATATATGTGTGTGTGTATATATATAAATATATATAGTGTATATAAACATATGTGTGCTGAAATAGGACCAATAAGGACAGAATAGAAGAATGTTATGGAGTGAATTGTGGATCCCAAAACTTCATGGTTGAAGACCTAACTCTCCGTGGGACTTATTTGGAGATAAGGCCTTTAAAGAAGCAATTAAAGTTAAATGAAGTCATAAGGGTGAGATCCTAGTCCAATATGATAGACAGCCTCATAAGAAGAGGAAAAGACACCAAGGATGTGCATTTGGCGGAAAGGCTGTGTGAGGACATGCGAAGACGGGGTATGTCTACAAGCCAAGGAGACAGGTCTCAAAAGAAACCAACCCTGTTGGCACCTTGAACCTGGACTTCAGCCTCCAAAATGATAAGAGGATAAATGTATGTTGTTGAAGTCACCCAGTCCGTGGTAGCCCTAGAAGGCTAATATAGAAAGCAAGATAAAGATATAAAAGCTAAGACATAATGGCACAGGACATAGTTGGGCAGGTTGTGAACTGCTCAGTGATGCCTTATCCAGGAGGGCTCCATCTGCATTGTACACAAGGTAGTTTTGCATATTTATTATTACAGTTGCGTGGCAGGGGGCACAAAAATTTTCATCCTAATGAAATAAGTATAACAATTTATTTTACAATGGAAGAAGACGTGCCAGGGCACAGTTCTCTATGAGTCTCTCATTTTTTCTCATTTTACCAGCAGAGGCATTGACTTTCTTTATTCTAAATTATCATTTCCAGGATGTGTGTGTAGCAAACAGCTCTGGAAGGCAGAGATACTATCTCTGTGGCTGAAAGGCCTGGCAGGATTCCTCCCACTGTAAAAGATCAGTTCCCTAAGTTCAGGGTTGCTCTCCCATAACACAAGGAGACTTCACTGCACGTGCAGAAGTCACCTGGCCCTCTTTGTATTGCTGTGGGAAAGGGCGCTTGGGGGATTGGTGGAAGAAAAAGCTGGTAATCCGACTACTGCTGTCTGTGAGTCACAGAGTCCCTTGACTTGAACTCAGGACTCTTGTTTTGTTGCTGTCATTCGTGAAACTGGTTGGCTAACCTGTTACCTAATGTCGTGCAGCATCTTAGACTATCCTCAGTTCTTGAAAATGTGTCCTGAAGAAGGGAAGCATGTTTCTGAATCACATAAAGTCGCCATATGGATTAGCAGTGGCTCAGGAGGAGGTAAATAGAGAAAAGATGGAGATGAACAAGTAGGGTCTGGGTTTTTCTAGCCTTGTGTTTCTCAGTTACCCCCCATCAACCCATCACAGCTTCTAGGATCAATGCTGACAAACTTAAAATGTAAGACACTCAACCCTGGTCATCTAATGATCTCACTTGGGGAAATTTTAGAAAAATCTGATGCCTAGGAAATTCCCCAGACCAACAAAACAGACTTTCTGGGGGAGGCACGCAGGTATCAGTAGTTTTTAAAGCCCCCTAGGTGATTGTAGTTGCAGCCAAGGCGAGAGTCGGTGGTGCAGCCTAAAGTTCTGAAATTTGCTGAGGATATTGTGAGGCGTGTGGGTGGCCAGCACGCACAAGTCTCCTGAGGTACACGCCAGAGATGTAAGGCGTGTTCCTTTTCCTAATATGCCCTGATTTTGTGCAGAGCCCTGCAGATTCTCTAGTTCTAGCTGGCTTTTGTTGGTTTTTTTCCCTACGATCCCTAGATCTCTCCTGATGCTGCCTCGTGTCAGTTGGCATTTCTGACTTCTATTTGATTTCTCATAAGCTTTGTTAAAATTCACTGGGGAAAAAAATAGTTTTTTTAAGATCTTGAACACTGAAAAAAAGGAATTAGGCCTTTCTTTTCTTCTTTTTTTTTTTTTTTAAATTTTATTGAATGGTAACTATGTACATTAATGCACTTCTGGGGTACAGTGTGGGGTTTTCACATGCAATTCGAAATACTTCCATCAAACTGATCAACACAGCCTTCATGTCATTTTCTCAGTTATAGTTTTAAAACATTCTGATTCTACTCTTAGAGAGTTTCACTTGTACCCCTGTCTACTTCTTTCAAAAATAATTTAATGATCTTTAAAATTTTTCATAGCATGCCAGTAGAAAACCACTGCCCTAAAGGCAGCTCTTAGAAAACTACTCTCAAAGTAATTTAAGCAAATTAACCTTACCTACCAATTCGCCACCTGTGCAAAATGAAGTGATGCCTATCTAATTACATAGCCCTCCCTATTTATTTACAAACCCTGCAACCAACCTCTCATAAAGAAAAGATAGGTTAAACAGTATCATTAGTTGAGTATTCTCACATTAGGTATTAATTACTCACAAATTAATATAGAAAATCAAGAATTACTATTTGAGGAAAACTGCATGAATAAAAGATAAACATTAAGATGAATAACTCAATACTGACTGAACAAAATTCACAAAGGAAATAGAACTTAAGACTTTTTTTTTTTAATTTGGGGGGATTCATTGAGGGTACAAAGAACGGGGTTACACTGATTGCATTTGTTAGGGAAAGCCCCTCTTATAATTATGTCCCAACCCCAAAAGGTGTATCACACACCATGACCCCTCCACCCCCACCCTCCTTCCCTTGCTCCATTCCCCTAGCCCCTACCATGTACTAGTATCGATTGTCCTCATATCAGCGTTGAGTACATTGGATTCTTGATTCTCCATTCTTGTGAAGCTTTACTAAGAAGAATGCATTCCACCTCCATCCAGGTTAATACAAAAGATGTAAAGTCACCATCTTTCTTAGTGGCTGAATAGTATACCATGGTATACATATACCACAGCTTGTTCATCCATTCCTGGATCAGTGGGCACTTAGGTTGTTTCCATAATTTGGTAACTGTAAATTGAGCTGCTATAAACAGTCTACTGCAAATGTCCTTATGACAAAAGGATTTTTTTTTCCTTCTGGGTAGATGCCCAGTAATAGGATTGCAAGACCAAATGGGAAGTCTAGTTTGAGTTCTTTGAGGATTCTCCAAACTTCCTTCCAAAAAGGTTATATTAGTTTGCAGTCCCACCAGCACAGTAAAAGTGTTCCCTTCTCTCCACATCCATGCCAGCACGTGCAGCTTTGATATTTTGTGATGTAGGCCATTCTCACTAGAGTTAGGTGATATTACAGGGTGGTTTGCATTTCTCTAATAATTAGGGACAATAAGCATTTTTTCATAAGTTTGTTAGCCATTCGTCTGTCTTCTTTAGAGATGTTCTATTCATCTCTCTTGCCCATTGATAGGAGGGACTGTTGGCTCTTTTTATATTGCTTAATTTGAGTTCTCTGTAGATCCTAGTTATCAAGCTTTTGTCTGATTCATAATATGCAAATATCATTTCCCATTCTGATGGTTGTCTACTTGCTTTGGTTGCTGTCTCCTTAGCTGTACAGAAGCTATTCAGTTTAAGTCCCATTTGTTTTTGTTGTTGCAATTGCCACTGAAGTCTTCTTCATAAAGTCTTTCCCCAGGCCGGTACCTTCAAAGAACTTAGACCTTTTTCTACTGATTCATATTTTTTAATAAATTAAGCAGGATATTGCTTCCATCAAATGGAACATTCTACTAAGAAACAGCCATTGGAGAATACTTAGAAATTAAAAACTAGACAGTTGATATTTCTTTTTAGAAGTCTTAGGAAGTTTGATTAGCAAATGGAACACTGAATATACACAACTTAGAAAATCTCTTGGAAAATAAGAAATGGAAATGATGAAAGCAAATTTGGAATATAAAAGTCAGATCCAACAGATTCAACATTTTCAGAAAGAGAGAACACAAAGGATGAACAAAAAGAAATAATCTCAGACAGAATAGAAAATGACACATGAACAATCACATAAACCTTCATATCAAAAGGGCCCATCTAATCTGTAAACAAGAATACTGGGGAGGGCTTGGTGCCAATCGTACAGTGGTTATGGTGACAGCCACATACACCAAGGCTGGCGGGTTCGAACCCAGCTCGGGCTAGCTAAGCAACAATAACAACTGCAACAGAAAAATAGCTGAGCACTGTGGCGGGTGCCTGTAGTCCCAGCTACTTAGGAGGCTGAGGCAAGAGAATCACCTAAGCCCAAGAGTTTGAAGTTGCTGTGAACTGTCGCACTGTCTCTACCAAGGGCGACACAGTGAGACTCTGTCTCCAAAAAAAAAAAAAAGTTGTCCTATCAAAGGGCAACTGGGGAAAAGTACAGAGAACTAGGAATTTCCTAATAAAATAAAAATTTCCTTTTAAAAATAAGAAAGAAAATCCTGAAAAGGTACAGATCCAAAAAATAATACAGCACTGGTCACTCTGGTAACTGATATCCCACTTCTCATCTGATAGAAAAGCATAGAGAATTGCCCATGGTTTTTTAAAAGAAGATCCTAGTTTTGAACCTAGAAGCATATACAGATTGAGTATTCTTATTTTTTTTTTGCAGTTTTTGGCTGGGGCTGGGTTTGAACCCGCCACCTCCGGCATATGGGGCTGGCACCCTACTCCTTTGAGCCACAGACACCACCCCCAGTTGAGTATTCTTTATTCAAAATGCTTGGGACCCAGAAGTGTTTCGAATTTTAGAATATAGCAGAACCTCTGTAAGTTGACCACCCAAGGAACTGTAACAAAAACATACATAAGTGGTTAACTGTAACGAAAATATACATAAGGAACCAGGCCTACTACACTGACACATGCACATGTGCTGTAAGTTCAGTTTATGAAAATTACGTCAACTTAAAGAGGTGATCAACTATGAAAGTTCTACTATATATGCATTATATTTATAGGTTGAGCATCCTGAATCAGAAAATCCAAAATCCAAAATGTTCTAATAGACATTTCCTTTGAATGTCATGTAGGTGCTCTTAAAGTTTCCAGGCCATGGAAGAACAGAGGTAGAGATAAGGAGAAAGAGTTCAGAGACCAGGGAAAAATGGAAGAAAAATGCAAACAAAAAGGAAGAAAATAGTCAAAGAAACTGGCCCTGACTGACACATGTTACAATCGCAAGGAACAGTTTATAACTATATTTCGTATATTCAAACAAATTGAGTAGAGATAAGCATGATATAAAATAGACCCATTAAAAACTATAATATCTGAGGTAAACATTATTCTGGATAAGATTAACAGCACTGCAGAAAAAAGGAAATTAGTGAACATGAAGACACAGCAATAGAAGCTACACAGAATGAAATAGAAGAGTAAAAAAGAATTAAGAGAAAACGAAGAAGAGCAGTGAGCCATGGAATAATTTTAAGCAACCTAATATACAAGTAACAAGAATCAATAAAAGAAGCCAGGGAGAAGAGGTAGAGGGTATTTGAAGAAATAATGATCAAAATTTCTCCAAAGTTGATAAATCTAATATCCAAAAAGTTCAATAATCCCCAAGCATAAAAACATGAAGAAAATGATATCACAATATATCACAATCAATTACCTCTAACTAGTACAATGCACCCTTGAACTCCTGGGCTCAAATGATCCTCCTGCGAGTAGCTAGGACTACAGGAGTAAGCTATCACACCCAGCTCCCACCCAGACTGTGAACTACTATTAAAAGACTTAGAGGCATGGTGGCTCACTCTGGGAGACTCAGGCAGATAAATCGCTTGTGCTCAGGAATTCAAGACCAGATCCTTGCAAGAGCAAGACCCCATCTCTACTAAAAATAGAAAACCTAGCTGGGCATAGTGGTACACAGCTCTAACTACTCAGGAGGCTGAGGCAAGAAGATTGCTCAAGCCCAAGAGTTTGAGGTTGCTGTGAGGTATGATAATGCCTCAGCACTCTACCCAGGTGACAGAGTGAGACTGTCTCAAAAAAAAAAAAAAAAAAAAAAAGACTTATCAACTCAACTACAGCATGTGAACTATACTTATACTCTGATAGAAAAGAACATACCAAAAAATTTTTAGATAACTGTGAAACTTTGAACACCAGATATTAGATGCATATATTAAGAAAAATGGCATTGTCAGTTACCTCCATGCCCTTTTTTTTTTTTGAGACAGTCTCACTATGTCACCCTCAATAGAGTGCCGTGGCGTCACAGCTCACAGCAACCTCAAACTCTTGGGCTCAAGCAATTCTCCTGCCACAGCCTCCCAAATAGCTGGGACTACAGGTACAAGCCACAATGCCCGACAATTTTTTTGTTACAGTTGTCATTGTTTAGCTGGCCCCGGCTGGGTTCAAACCCACTGCCTGGGTATATGTGGCTGGCACTGTAACAACTGTGCTGCAGGCGCCAAGCCCTTCATGCCCTTTTTAATAGACTCCTCATTATTTAAAGACAAATACAGAAATACTTACAGATGAATGTTTTTAAAAACCAAGAAAAGGAAGACTACATGAAGAAAATAGCACCTTGGAAGTTAACAGATGTCAAAGGCAAAGGCAGGGTGATATGAGGTAAGGACTTAAAAATGCCCACTGGAATTGACCATAATTAAATCCCTGGCAATCTTCACTGACAGATCCAGGAAAGTGATAAGGACAAAATAAAACCACTGAGAACTGAAATATTTCAAAGACCATAATCTAGAATTAAAGAGTAAAAATGGAAATATGTCTACTCTGATCACAACTATTTTGGTTCTTGGGAAAATTATATGCATCAAGTTCTCCTTGAGCAGCAGGCCTTCTGCTTATATAAGCAACAAGTATAAGCCAGGAGTTGAATAATTCAATGGTTCTTATTAGGAAAGATATCCCCAATTATATCAACTTTAACAAAGGTACTTTTTGATGTCCTAGGAAATCTTAAAAACCCACAAGTAACAAAAATGGTTTCTCCTTATAGTCAATGCAAATGACATAATGGACTGTATTCTCCTTTTTTCTATGACTGTCAAGAACATTGAGTCTGGCCAAGCACAGTAGCTTACACCTGTAATCCTAACACTCTGGGAGGCTGAGGCAGGTGGATTGCTTGAGCTCATGAGTTCAAGACCAGCCTGAGCAAAAGTGAGACCCTGTCTCTACTAAAAATAGAAAAACTGAGGCAAGAAGACCACTTGAGCCCGAGTTTGAGGTTGCTGTGAACTATGACACCACAGCATGCTACCCAGGGCAATAGCTTGAGACTGTCTCAAAAAAAAAAACCCAGAATATTGAGTCTTGTTCTCTACATTGCAGCTCAAATTCAATAGCTCTGAAGTATCCTAGTACATACACAAATGAATTTGACAAATTCTTAGTGCTGATCTGCCTCTCTTGTATTTTATATGATAATGTCTCTTGACTATTTATACAGTCCCATTTTAAAGTATGGGACCCATATAAACTTCCTAAAATGCATTACAAAACAAAATGGGGGACACATACACAAACAGGGAAACTCACCTGTGATTTGTTCATTTTCTGCTGTGTTTAGAAATATGTAGAGACTATTGATGATGGACCTAGGGGAGAAGCAGGTAATTGAAGTCATGAGTCCTTTGGCCTGCATAAGCAGGAATCTCCTGCATAAGAACCACCAAAGAAGGCTAGATAAAATAACACCCTATAAACACTCACCAGGAGCTAATATAGCAAAATGGAGGAAACAACATACTGCACCTTTGTAACTCCAACATGATCAAGTGGTAATTAGGTGAGTTAGACTCTCTTGGGTGAATATAAACACTGACTTGACTCCATTTACAAATAGCTTGCTACCATCAAATACAATGGGAAAATAAAAATTCTCTTTAAACTGCTCATTATTTTCTTATTGTCTCTTTAAATTATTCAAAATCAAAAAAGCCACAGGAATTGAAAATCTGATTCTTAAAAATGGGATTAGTGTGTATAAAGTATAGTTACCTGACTAAACCTGTTTACAGCTGCAGATAATCTTTTTTAAGACATCTGGGACAGGGAGAACAAAAGACTGGCCTGGGAGAGTAATCTCCTGAATTCTACCGTGAGCAATTCTATCCACAAAGTCAGTGACAATGGTCAAGTCACCTATCTGCTAAGGCCCAATCTCTTCCTCTAGCAACTGTGACAGCAATTGAGAATCCTTGCAGACTTCCCCTGCACTACATTCATTATACGATTTCACAGGGGTAGACCTGAACAAGAACAAGAGATGCAGATAGACTTTTAGTAGAAACACGTTTGCAATCTGGTGTGGTGAGAGAGGAAGGAAGGGGTGTTAGGGGTGTGGAGGAAAGAAGTGGAGAGAAAACTGAGGCTGAAGCTGAGGCTGCAGACACGCCCCTCTCCACGGTGAACCCAGTCTTCACTGATCTTCCCTTAGAGAGCCTACTCCGGTGCAGCCTGCACCTGCCCTCAAAGCCAACCGTTCGTCTCTCCTGGAAGCCCTGGAAAGAAACCCTTCCCTGCCCACAGGCTCATGTCCTCGGCAAGCTTTACCCATGCTGCGCTCACTCCGAGCCCGCAAACTCCCGATCTACTCTTCCCGAGGCCAGCGGCCTCTGCCCCACGGCTCCCGAGAGGTCGAGGGAGGAAGATGTTCTCGCCAGCGCGCTTCTGTTCCCAAGGTCTCCTCCTTCCCACCTCACCAAGGCCTTTCTATTTCCAAGGATCCAGGTCTGTTCCTACAGCACAAATTCAGAAGGATCTTCCCTTCTGGTACGTAAAACTGCTTTCCTTGGGACTCACCGTCCCGCGGAGCTTCGGCCGGGCAGCCTAGGATGCAGACAGGCCGGTCCCTGATCCCGCCGCCGCCGCCACTGCCCGCCCGACCTCTCGAAGGTCCCCGCTTGAGCCTTCGCACAGCCTCACGACCACCTGGTTATCCCCTCCAAGCCGGTCAGCGCTCAGCCGCGTAGGCTCCAGGATCTCGCCCACCAGAGGCCAAAGCCTGGCAAGGAGGGCAATCCGCAACCTGGAAAAGCGCCGGAAGAGAGCCGAGTGCTGCGGTGCACATGCGTGCACACGCACACAGGGCAAGATACACTTGCGCAGGAGAGCGCCGGAAGTCTTACTGCCAGGGCCCGCCTCTGGCCCCGAGACCTGTACCAGGACTCTATTTCCCGTAAGTCTACGCGCCACACGGTTTAGAGAAGATCTAAAAAGTCTCTGGCTGTTAAAAATCTCTGTGCTATGGGGATCGGCAGCCTAGAACTCTGTACTCAATTTCTCATTTGTCGGCAGTCCCTTTTAAGGTCGAGCAGCTGCTTGCTGAGATTGCACCGGGGGAACCCAAGTCCTTTCTCTAAGACCACTTCGGTTAGAACTGAGATTCTGACAACCAGAAAGAAAGGAAAAGATGTGTCTTGTTCACTTAACTAAAATCCTACACGTTTCCAAGGCAGAAAAATAAAATAGAAATCGTAGCTTGTCTGGATCACACAACTAATGCATAAACATGTTTCTGCTCAACGGGGTTCATTGCCAATTGCTCAAGAGGAAGCCAACACACTGAAACAGCAGCGGTCACAGCAGAGAAGAGTTTAATATCACAGGCCCCATGCGAGGAGTTGGAAGTTCTCAAATCCAGCTCCCAAAAAATTTGGAAAAAGGGTTTTTTAAAGTTTAGCAATCTTTAAAAGACTTAGACTAGGCAATTTAGTCTGCTAATGGGCTGGGTTCCTGGTGGAACCACAGGGGTGTAGAAATTGTCTTCTTTGATGAGTCAGTTCTAGGAAGGGCATCCCAATACCAGTCCACTGGTTTGGGAGGGTCAACTGTTTTGCCAGAAAGCAGGACCTGGAAGGTATCTTACAAACTAGCCTTAGCTTTCATCACAGGGGTAATGTTATGAGAGGAATGAAGAAAGCTAGGAATCGTTATGGCCATCAGTTATATGACTCATGAGTAATAAGTAATTATAGGAAAGCAACATACACTCATATATATCTACACACATGTATTTATATATATATGTCTATGTACAGACAATATATTTTTTCCCTACTACAGTTCCCACCTTGTGGCCTTTTATTAATTTCATAAAGGATGATTTCAATCCTACCCCCTACCTCCTGAGCGTCATCCAACCTCGTTCTTGAGGTGTGGGCCAATGAGATGGAAAAGGTCAGATCACACATTTGGCTTCTTCCTGCTAACAAGGGCCATAATTGGGATTGAACCAGGATAAGAGGAATGAAACCATTTTGCAGTTGTCTTCAACTATTCAGGGGTGGGGAGTTGCAGACCTAAGGTTTGCATGGCAACATTACTACCTTTATTTACACCCTTAGTACAGTGCTCAAGTAAACAGCAGACTATAAGATAGATAAGGAGCCCTGGTATATGTAGTGAGAGTCCCAGCTTTAGGAGTTCCTGCAGAACTGATCTGAAGTCCTGGAGAATCCAAGTGAATAACCCCCAAAACGAATCAGGCATGAGGTCACTAGTAGAACCTTGCTGTAGCCACATGGCTTGTTGGGAATTTTTTTTTTATTTGGGTTTCCACTTTTCCTGAAGTATTTATATAAACACAGCAAGTAGTGTTTAACACTGCACAGAGTCCCCCTTGTTTAGCAAACAGGAAATCTAGTGCTGTCTGAAAGTCGAAGGATCTTTGTTGAGCCCTAAGGCTCTTTGCAGTTTCTTCTGTGATCAGAAGTCACAGGCAGATTTTTAATCATACTTCTGTTAGCTACCAGGTGTTCCAGTTTCTTCCTGGCAACCCTCTCTTAAAACATCTGTGGGAAAGGAAGTGGGGACTCCCAGTTAATCTTTTCTAGCTCAGATATGGAAATATCCGACTGTATTAATGGAGACGCTTTACAGATGCGTGCTTGTCCCCAACGATACACACAAGAGATAATTTCCAGTGTTATTTCTGTGGTAGCCATCCCAAAATATGTTAAAGAAATATATTTTGGGGGTAAAATATTTCTAATTTCTTTCAGCCTCCTCCTTAAAACTAAAAGATTTTACATATTAAAAGCCAAGTTGTTATCTTTGGACTAAGAAATGGGGAGAAAAACCTACATTGGAGCAAATTTAAATATATCATATTTTTGGTGAGTCAGTGCTGTGAACAGATCAATGTAAACAGCTGTGTCTCATTACAGGCTCTGGTATTGCAGATGAGTTTTCAGATAAGAAAACCAACCAATGGTTCCAGAATATTTGGAACCATTCATATCTGAGTGGCCAGATGTTAAACGCAAAGGATCTTCAGTTAATGTGGAAGTAGATGTTGGAAATCTGACAGATTGTTTTTTCACTTGCCACTTGTATGCCCCAAGGTGTTATTTGCAGGGTCTCAGGAAAAGATAGTGGTGATTTCATTGAGTCCAAGTCAGAAAAATGAGAAAAAAATCGAAAATGTTGTCTGGAGAACTGTAGCCAGGAAATAATTCAGGATTCAGTCCAAATTATAGGCAAAAAACAAAAACTTAAAAACAATGGACTATAGTTTCCTTTTCCTCTTTCCAATTACCCACTTTATTAAAAATGAATCTTAGTAGGATCAATTTACTTGCAAAAACAGACTTCACTCTCATTATGCTTGGACTGATTATTTTGCATAAAGTGCAATAAGAATAATTATTAGCCATAGAGGCTTTCCTTCTTTTTAAATCATCTTGGATAGAACTTTTTCTTAAGGAATCTTAGGTTAGACTTGAAAGCCTCTCAAGTCAAGCCAAGAATGTATCTATGACATTAGATAACTGTGTGAATTGGGAAAATCTCTCTCTCAAGGTTCCAAAGTAACTTGGGGTTCCTGGATCTGTCAGAAAGTGACATTCTTGACTTACCACAGAGTAGGACATACTGTTGTTTAGGTACCTGGCCAGTTTTTTCAAAGGGCTTTTTATTGGCCTTATAAAGTCAACCTTAATTTCTTAATACAGTCTGGGAACCTCTGAAAATATGCCATTCCAGTCAAAGCCTTGGAACCTGTGTCCTGGTATAGAAGAAAACAGATTTTTATTGAACTTATACAAATAATTGTATTACAATAAATTAAGTTACAAATACTTTTAAAATTCTGGAGAAATCAAGAAGAGACGAAAAGAAATGTTTTAAATTTTGCTTACAAATATATACTTTATTATAAGTTATAAGTAGTTCAAAAGAGGGAAAAAGTTTTCTTGTGGAAAACAAAACATTAAAAATTCAGCAATATTTCAAACAAAAATTTATTAAAAAGTGGGACTGACCTACTAATTAACTTCTGTTCTGTTTGAAGTTGAGTTAGCAATAGAACCTATCATGGACACATCAGCTTTTTAATTAATCTCAGAAGTTTGTTTTTAATCCAATGGTATATAATCTCCAAAGTTATCAGAAACCTATGTTCAAGAGAACTTGTCAGTCCTTTCCCTAACTTTCCTTGAAGAAGAAAATCTTGGACAATAGCCAGTTTATAAATCACTTTTTTTTTTTTTTTTTTTTGGAGATAGAGCCTCACTCTTTCACCCTGGATATAGTGCCATGGCATCATCTTAGCTCATAGTAACCTCAAACTCCTGCATTCAAGAGATCTTCCTGCCTCAGCCTCCCAATTAGCTGGGACTATAGGCACCCACCACAACACTCAGCTAGTTTTTCTATTTTTAGTAGAGACAGGGCCTCACTCTTGCTCAGGTTGGTATTGAACTCCTGAGCTCAGGTGATTATCCCGCCTCAGACTCCCAGAGTGCTAGGATTACAGACGTGAACCACTGCACCTGGCCTACAAACTACTGTTTGAGAAGAACCAAACTAAAATAATAATTGTGTACAGAGGACAAAAGTCTAAGAATAGCCATGATTTATACTGCCCTCGGTAGAGTGCCATGGTATCACAGGTCACAGCAACCTCCAACCCTTGGGCTTAAGTGATTCTCTTCCCTAAGCCTCCCAAGTAGCTGGGACTACAGACACTAGCCACAATGCCCAGCTATTTTTTGTTGCAGTTGTCATTGTTGTTTTAGCAGGCCCAGGCTGAGTTTGAACCCACCAGCCTCAGTGTATGTGGCTGGCACTGTAACCCCTGTGCTACAGGCATCAAGCCCCTTGATATATTTTGGGTATATTATTTTTATATGCTATAGAAAACTAAACATATTTATGTATGCTAATAAAAATTGAGGACTGATAGCAATCCTATAACTAACTCAGACATTTTTTAATTATCCTGTTTAACATAACATGACTTTAAGATTTTAAGTTACTGGAAAGAATTTTTAAACTACAACAACTGTTTTTTTCTTGTCCTCCAAGGTCTCATGTAGCCATCGGGTATCAAAGATGGCTACAAAGAACAGGGCCTATCTGCAATTTACATACCAGGTACGAAGTTCAAGGCAGAAGACAGGCTACCTACAGGATCCAGTTCCTCCCAGAATTGCCAGGAGGCAAAGCTGGGGCAGGAAGTAGGGACCATATTGGGCTAAATTGTGCTGTGTAGCTGCTGATCTAGGCACTGAGAACATGTCCCCAGCCCTCACCATGGCCACCTATCTAGACCCCAGAATCCAGAGGCTCAAAACCTAAAACATAAGGTCACAGTCAAATCCAGAAAATGTTAAAAAATTATAGAAGCATCAATTTTATGACCTTAAAACATCTAAGCTTTAATAACAATTTAAGAACTAGTTTTATTTACCAAAGATTATCAAAGTCACATAAACTAAAAGGAATTTGAATTCTTTCCTATTTGCCTAATAAAATATATGATTTAAGTGCTTACTTTTTTTTATTTTTTTGAGACAGAGCCTCATCTATAGATCTGAGTAGAGTGCCATGGCATCATAGCTCACAGCAACCTCAAACTCCTGGGCTTAAGCGATTTTCTTGCCTCAGCCTCCCAAGTAGCTGGGACTACAGGTGCCCACCACAATGCCTGGCTATTTTTTGGTTGTAGTTGTCATTGTTTGGCAAGTGGGCTGGATTCGAACCTGCCAGATCTGGTGCATGTGGCTGGCACCTTAGCCCCTTGAGCTACAGGCGCTACCATTAAGTGCTTACTTTTGAAAAGCCAATTAGTTAGAGCTCTTTTGAACATATTAGTAGTGAAATATCACCTACATGTGACATATATATAGATGCACAAATACACAGACATAAACAGAAGCAGATCTTATAGATTTTATAAAGAATTTTTATTTGGTGGCTTTTAAAAATACAGTAGAACCTCCATGGCTGACCACCTCACTATGTTAATCACCTCCTTAAATTGACCTAATTTTCATAGATCGGAGATGCACCACATGTACATATCAGTACCGTAGGCATAGTTCTTTATGTTGGCCACGTCTGCATTTTGACCAGTTTATTACAGTACCTCTGGTGATAAATTTACAGAGGTTCTATGTATATTCTTTTTAATTCAAACTATCAGTCTTTTAATTACCTATTTTATTGTCCTAAGCAATTGTTAGACAACAAATCATCTAAAACAGTAGTTCTCAACCTGTGGGTCATGACCAATGAAAATACATCCTGCATATCAGATATTTACATTACGATTCATAACAGTAGCAAAATTACAGTATCTTACAGGGGTACAAGTGAAACTCTCTAAGAGTAGAATCAGAACGTTTTAAAACAATAACTGAAAAAATGACATGAAGGCTGTGTTGATCAGTTTGATGGAAGTATTTCGGATTACAGTGTGAAAACCCCACACTGTACCCCAGAAGTGCATTAATGTACATAGTTACCATTCAATAAAAAAAAAAAATTAACTTAGACCAGTTTTAACCAAATAGACTAGTACGATCACATTAATATTTTACAGAATAGTAGCAAAGGAAGTGAATATATTTATTACCTCTGGAAAAAAAAAAGAGCGAGAGAAAGAGTGAATAATAAGACCTATGTCACAAAATTGTTATGAGGATTAAACAAGATGGATATATGTAAAGTGCTTAGATCAATGTCAATGTCTGCATATATTATTAATTCTCAATGAATGCTACTCTTTGTTGTTGTTACTATCATTAAGGCTTTAAAGTTCACATAGCACCAAAAAAAAAAAATAATAATAATTTTATGGTTGGGGGTCACCACAACATGAGGAACTGTATTAAAGGGACACACCATTAGGAAGGTTGAGAACCACTGATCTAAAAATATGATTCCTAAAAGAAACAAGGTGATAGAGGATACCTGAGAAGGGTGAGGTCTAGGAGAACAGGTCTTCTCCAGGAGACCAAAGGAAACACCCGCAGGATCCTCTCCATGGTGACTCCGCTCTTGGGAATTTGTAAACTTAACTTCCTACAACTTGGAAATTTCCACTTCCGTGAAATTCTATAGTTCTGTGGGGGCTGGAATAGCATCTCCCACTTAATTCAAACTGGCCAATGGAAAAGGTGCCTGTGGGTTGGAACTTTTTGACTATCAATACAAAGGGAAAGATCAAGCCAGTTGGGGAGCAGGGCCATTTGGAATTCTTCTATGCCATAAACTCCCAGCCGGTGAATAAAGCCCTTCCTCTTATAAACATGGTGTTTGGTGCTCTTTCTCTCTGTTGGGCCTCATCTTCCTGCAACATTTTTGGTTCCCTGACTGGGAAGTTAGATCTATGTCACTTCCCAGTCAGAGAGCTAGAAAAACTAGCTGGGTGTTGTGGTTGGAGAGAACACGCACCTGGTAGTTGCTGCCAATACTCTGGACACCCACGTGGGGGCCCCTGTTTGGCCTGGGTGATGTAAACCACTGAGCACACCAGGGAGGCAGTTTGGCCTCCCTGTGTGGATGCTTTGACTGGGTGGAGAAAGGACCCCATCAGCAAGTCTTCAAGGAGTCAAACACTGGTAGGAACTGGCATGTAGGAACAGGTACCTACACAGGGAGACATTTAAGGCAAGGAATGATTGATCTGGGGGTCCCACAACAGTTTTAGTGGAAAAAGGAGCCTGATCAACTCCTTGGGGGCCGGCAGGTTGGAGGTGTATGAAGGACTTGTTTGGGCCCAAGTTTTAGTGGAAGAAGGAGTCTGATCAACTCCTCGGGTGCTGGCAGGTGGGAGGTGTGTGAAGGACTTATTGGGGCCCACTATAGTTTTAATGGAAGAAGGAGCCTGATCAACTCCTTGGGTATTT
>CAUYQV010056357.1:0-25370 GCA_963574575.1 Galagoides demidoff | reverse complement strand
TGATGGCTGCAACCAAAAAATGGCCGGGCGTTGTGGCGGGCGCCTATGGTCCCAGCTACTTGGGAGGTGGAGGCAGGAGACTCGCTTGAGCCCAGGAGTTGGAGGTTGCTATGAGCTGTGATGCCATGGCACTCTACCCAGGCAGATAGCTTGAGGCTCCATCTCAAAAAAAAAAAAAAATAGCCAGGCGCTGTGGCAAGCGCCTGTAGTCCC
The DNA here is from genome assembly GCA_963574575.1 of Galagoides demidoff. Lineage (NCBI taxonomy): Eukaryota > Metazoa > Chordata > Mammalia > Primates > Galagidae > Galagoides > Galagoides demidoff. The sequence goes on along the minus strand of CAUYQV010056357.1, from coordinate 25,157 downwards.
AGCTACTTGGGAGGCTGAGGCAAGAGAATCACTTAAGCCCAGGAGTTGGAGGTTGCTGTGAGCTGTAATGCCACAGCACTCTGATGAGGGCAGCAGCTTGAGGCTCTGTTTCAAAAAGAAAAGAATAAACCACAGTTCACTTACTATTGTGGATTAATCTTTCAAAAATAATGATAAATGAAAGAATTAAGACACAAAAGATGGCCAGGCTCAGTGGCTCACACCTGTAATCCTAGCACTCTGCAAGGCCAAGGTGGGTGGATAGCTTGAGCTCACAAGTTCAAGACCAGCCTAAGCAAGAGAAAGCCCCCATTTCTACTAAAAAAAAATAGAAGAACTAGACTGGGCATGGTGGTTCACCTGGGCTGGTGGTAATCCCAGACTTTGGGAGGCGGAGGTGAGTGGACTGTCTGAGCTCACAAGTTTGAGACCAGCCTGAGCCAGAGTGAGACCCTAGCCAGGCATTGTGGTGCACACCTCTAGTCCCAGCTACTTGGGAAGCTGAGGTAGGAGGATCACTTGAGCCCAACAGTTCGAGGTTGCTATGAGCTGTGACTGTCATGGTACTTTACTAAAGGTGACTAAGTGAGACTCTGTCTCAAAAAATGAATAAATAAACAAATAAAAATAAAGAAAATAAAAAAATATAGAAAAACTAGCCAGTCATGGTGGCAAATGACAGTAGTGCCAGCTACTCCGGAGGCTGAGGCAGGAGGGTTGCTTGATCCCAAGAGTTTGAAGTTCCTATGAGCTATGATGCCATACCACTTGACTCAAGGTGACAGAGTGAGACTCTGTCTCAAAAAACCCAAAAAGACACAAAAGATTTATATGCGAGTAATCCTTGAGTTACAAACATCTAACTTATGTACAATTCACAGTTACCAATGGAGACTATTAAAATAAATCCCTGGGTTATGGTATATGACTCATATTTACGAACTGAGGCTATTGTAGGTAATAAGTAAATGTACCTGTCCAACTTACATACAAATTCTACTTAAGAACAAACTTATAGGGTGGCATCTGTAGCTCAGTGGGTAAGGCACTGGCCATATACACTGAGGCTGGCAGATTCGAACCCAGCCTGGGCCAGCTAAAACAACAATGACAATTGCAACAAAAAAATAGCCAGGCATTGTGGCAGGTGCCTATAATCCCAGCTACTTGGGAGGTTGATACAAGAGAATCATTTAAGCCCAAGAGTTTGAGGTTGCTGTGAGCTGTGTCCTGTGTCGCCACGGCACTCTACCCAGGGCAACAGTTTGAGACTCTGTGTCAAAAACAAACAAAAAACTTACAGAGCCAGGCACATTGGCTCACACATGTAATCCTAACACTCTGAGTGTAGGCAAGTGGATTGCTTGAGTTCAGGAGTTCAAGACCAGCCTGAGCAAGAGTGAAGCCCCCCTCTCTACTAAAATAACTGGGTGTCATAACAGGTGCCTGTAGTCCCACAGGAACTTAAGGCAGGAAAATGGCTAGAGCCTGAGAGTTTGAAGTTGCTGTGATCAAAGATGCCACAGCATTCTATCCAGGGCACAGAATGAGACTCTGTTTCAAGAATAATAGGACAGGCTGGCTACCTGTGCTCAGTGGTTAGGGTGCTGGCCACATGCTTCTGGGCTAGTGGGTTCAAACCCAGCCAGGGCCTGCTAAACAAAACAAAAAATAGCCGGGTGTTGTGGCAGGTGCCTATAGTCCCAGCTACTTAGGAGGCTAAGGCAAGAGAATCACCTGAGCCCAAGAGTTTGAGGTTGCTATAAGCTATGACACTACAGCGCTCTACCAAGGGTGACAAAGTGAGACTCTGTCTCAATTAAAAAAAAAAAAAAAAAACTCTGGAACCCATCTCATTTATAAGCCAGGGGCTGCCTATACATTCACATAAAGTTGAAAACAGGCAAACATTATTGATATTGTTTAGAGATGCATACATAGTTGGTACACCTATAAAGAAAATCAATCTCAAAGGTCAAGAAAGTAGGCTCAGCACTCGTAGCACAGTGGTTACAGCACCAGCCACATACACTGAGGCTGGCAGGCCTAGGCCAGCTAAACAACAATGACAACTGCAACAAAAAATAGCTGGGCATTGTGGTGGGCACCTGTAGTCCCACCTACTTGGGAGGCTGAGGCAAGAGAATCACTTAAGTTTGAGGTTGCTGTGAGCTGTGATGCCAAAGCACTCTACCAGGGTGACATAGACTCTGACTAAAAAAAAAAAAAAAGAAAAAAAAATCAAGAAAGTGGTCATCGCTGTCAGAAAGAGAGTTATGAGTAAGGATGAATAACAGAGCTTCTGGGTTTTAGTGATGGGTGGTTGTATGGATATTTCCTTCCTAATCATTCCTTACATTGTACATATGTAAGTTTTATTAATATATATTTTCCTGTATATATGAGCATTTAAAAACAAGTTGGTTTTTTCTTTTTGTGACAAAGTCTCACTATGTTGCCCTGGGTAGAGTGCCGTGGCATCACAGCTCACAGTAACCTCAAACTCTTGGGTTTAAGTGATTCTCTTCCCTCAGCCTCCCAAGTAGCTGAGACTATAGGCACCCACCATAATGTCCAGATATTCTTTGGTTGTTGTTGTCATTGTTGTTTGGCAGGCCTGGGCTGGGTTCAAACCTACCAGTCTTGGTGTATGTGGCCAGCACCCTAGCTGCTGAGCTACAGGTGCCGAGCCTGTTTTGTTTTCTTGTTTTGTTTTGTTTTGTTTTTTGAGATAGAGTCTCAAGCTATTGTCCTGGGTAGAGTGCTGTGGCATCATAGCTCATAGCAACCTCTAACTCTTGGGTTCAAGAGATCCTCTTGCCTCAGTTTTTCTGTTTTTAGTAGAGATGGGGGTCTTGCTTTTTGCTCAGCTGGTCTCAAACTCACAACTCACTCATGAGCTTAAGCAATCTACCCACCTTGGCCTCTCAGAATGCTAGGATTATAGGTGTGAGCCACCATGCTTGGCCACCGTTTTGAGGTTTAAAAAAATATAGATATATAGGCTGTGTGAGATGGCTCATAACTGTAATCCTAGCACACTAGGAGACCAAGGCAGGTAGATAGCTTGAGCTCAGTAGTTCGAGACTAGCCTGAGTAAGAGTGAGACCCTATCTCTATTAAAAAACAGAAAAACTGGCTTGGCGCCTATAGCTCAAGCAGCTAAGGTGCCAGCCACGTACTCCAGAGCTGACAGGTTTGAATCCAGCCCAGACCTGCCAAACAACAATGACAACTATAACCAAAAAATGGCCAGGCGTTGTGGCGGGCACCTGTGGTCCCAGCTACTTGGGAGGCGGAGGTAGGAGACTCACTTGAGCCCAGGAGTTGGAGGTTGCTGTGAGCTGTGATGCCATGGCACTCTACCCAGGGGGATAGCTTGAGGCCCCATCTCAAAAAATAAATAAATTAATTAATTAATTAAATAAAATAAACCTAGTTTAAAAAAAGAACAAAAAAAAAAGAACGATGACTTGTAGCCACTGATTCCAGACCAACCTGGGCAACACGGTGAGATCCTGTCTCTACAAAACAAAATTTATTTATTTATTTATTTATTTATTTATTTTTTATTTTTTTTGAGACAGAGCCTCAAGCTGTAGAGGGTAGAGTGCTGTGGCATCACAGATCATGGCAACCTCCAACTCTTGGGTTAAAGTGATTCTCCTGCCTCAGCCTCCCATGTAGCTGGGACTACAGGTGCCTGCCACAATGCCTGGCTATTTTTTGTTTGCAGTCGTCATTGTTGTTTGGCAGGCTGGCGTCAGATTCAAATCTGCCAGCTCAGATGTATATGGCTGGTGCCTTAACCATTTGAGCCACAGGCGCTGAGCCACAAAACAAAATTTAAAATTTATCCAGGTATGGTGGTGTGTGCCATAGTCCTAGCTACATGGGAGGACCACTTGAGGCCAGTGGGTGCTGCCTCTTGAGGTGTTGCAGTCGGCAGTGAGTTATGATTGTGCTACTACACTTCAGCCAGGGCAAATAGAGCAAGACTCTGTCTCTTAAAGAAAAAAAAAAAAGATAAACCCCTGGGGCCAGACCTTCTGGCTCATGCTTATAATCCTAGCACTCTGGGAGGCCAAAGCAGGTGGATTGATTGAGCTTTAGGAGTTTGAGACTAGCCTCAGCAAGGATGAGACTCTACTCTCTAAAAATAGCCAAGTGTAGTGGAAGATGCCTATAGTCCCAGCTACTTGGGAGGCTGAGGCAAGAGGATTGCTTGTGCCCAAGAGTTTGAGGTTGTTGTGAGCTACAATGCCATGGCATTCTACTGAGGGTGACAATGTGAGACTCTGTCTCAAAAAAAGACATACCTCTGATAAGAGTGATAAAGCGCCTAAGGTGCCAGCCACATATACCAGAGCTGGCAGGTTCGAATCCAGCCCCAGCCTACCAAACAACAATGACAACTACAACCCCAAAATAGCTGGGCATTGTGGTGGGCACCTGTAGTCCCAGCTACTTGGGAGGGTGAGGCAAGAGAATCACTTAAGCCCAAGAGTTGGAGGTTGCTGTGAGCTGTATCGTCATGGCACTCTCTACCCAGAGCAACAGCTTGAGACTTTGTCTCAAAAAAAAAAAAAAGAGTGATAAAGAAACAGGGAGAAAGCACAAGTAAAATTAAAATGAAAAAGGAGACCTAACCACAGTGATTAAAAAGATACAAGAATACTACCTACAACTTTATCACAATGATTTTGAAATGCAAACAAAATAGACAAATTAAAAAAAAAACTTACCAAAACTGAATCAAGAAGAAATAGAAAGTCTGAATGGTCCTATTAAAGAAATGGAATCAGTAGTTAATCTTTCAAACAAAACAAAAACTACAGGCCAAAACAGTTTCATAGGCAAGGAAAAGATCTTTCAAAAAAGCTACCACTAAAATCTTATACAGCCTGTTCCAAATAATAGATAACAAAACTCTTTTAACTCTTTCTAGGAGGCAAGTAAAACCTTGATTCTAAAAATACACACAATAGGACAGAGGAAAATTATGAGTTGATCTCTCTTATGAATGTAAGTACAAAAGTCCTAAACAAACTATTAGCAAACTGTAGTAGAGTTTATTTTACTTTGTTTCATATTGTTTGAGACAGAGTCTCACTTTGTCACCCTGGATAGAGTGTCGTGGTTATTCTTTTGCCTCAGCCTTCCAAGTAGGTGGGACTACAGGTGCCTACCACAACGCCTGGCTAGTTTTAGAGATGAGGTCTTGGGTGGTACCTGTGGCTCAGTGGGTAAGGGCGCCGGCCCCATATACCGAGGGTGGCAGGTTCAAGCCCCAGTCCCAGCCAAACTGCAACAACAACAAAAAATAGCCGGGTGCTGTGGTGGGCACCTGTGGTCCCAAGCTACTCGGGAGGCTGAGGCAAGAGAATTGCCTAGGGCCAGGAGCTGGAGGTTACTGTGAGCTGTGTGATGCCATGGCACTCTACCAAGGATGATAAAGTGAGACTCTGTCTCTACAAAAAAAAAAAAAAGAGAGAGAGAGAGATGGAGTCTGGCTCTTGCTCAGGCTGGTCTCTATCTCCTGAGCTCAGGCAATCCACAAGCCTCAGCCTCCCAGAGTGCTAGGATTACAGGTACCAGCCACCGTGCCTGGCCTTATAGTAGATTTTAAGTGGGCACTAATTATTTACAGCTCCTTCCATTAAGAAGGAGCCTATTTCTTCATTCTTTGAATCTGGGCTGACCTGTGATTGCCTCTGACGAATAAACTGTTGCAGAAGTGGCATTATGTGATTTTTGAGCCAAACAGTCAAAAACCTTAAAGCATCAGTTCTCAACCTGTGGGTCACGACCCCTTTCTAACAATGAAAATACATCCTGCATATCAGATATTTACATCATGATTCTTTTTTTTTTTTTTTTTTGAGACGGAGCCTCAAGCTGTCCCCCTGGGTAGAGTGCCATGGCATCACAGCTCACAGCAACCTCCAACTCCCGGGCTCAAGCGAGTCTCCTGCCTCCACCTCCCACGTAGCTGGGACCACAGGCGCCCGCCACAACACCCGGCCATTTTTTGGTTGCAGCCACCATTGTTGTTTGGCGGGCCCGGGCTGGGGATTCGAACCCACCACCTTAGGTGTATGTGGCTGGTGCCTTAGCCGATTGAGCCACAGGCGCTGAGCCTACATCATGATTCTTAACAGTAGCAAAATTACAGTTATGAAGTAGCAAAGAAAATAATTTTATGGTTGAGGGTCACCACAACATGAAGAACTGTATTAAAGTGTCGCGGCATTAGGAAGGTTGAGAACCGCTGCCTTAAAGCCTTTACTCTGGCCCACTTGGAATGCTGTTTCCATCTAAACAGGGCTAAGCTAGCATCCTGGAGAGAACATATGGATAGGAACTAAAGTATTACAACTGGCATTCTATCGAAGGTGTAAGACCATCCTTGATCATAAGCTCCATTCAAGCCTCTAGACAACTACAGCCACATACATGAGTCCAGGTGAGGCCAGGCGCCGTGGGTCACGTCTGTAATCCTAGCACTCTGGGAGGAGGAGGAGACAAAGACAGGTGGATTGCCCTGAGGTCACAGATTCTGGACCAGTCTGAGTAAGAGTGAGACCCTGTCTCTAAAAATAGCCAGGTATTGTGGCAGGCTTCTATAGTCCCTGCTACTCAGGAGGCTGAGGTAAGAGAATTGCTTGAGCCCAAGAGTTTGAGGTTGCTATAAGCTGTGATGCCACAGCACTCTATTGAGGGCAACATAGTGAGACTCTGACTCAAAAAAAATAAAATAAGGGTGGCACCTGTCGCTCAGTGAGTAGGGTGCTGGTAGTGGGTTCAAACCCAGCCCTGGCCAAACTGCAACAAAAAAATAGCTGGGTGTTGTGGCAAGAGCCTGTAGTCCCAGCTACTCAGGAGGCTAAGCCAAGAGAATTGTTTAAGCCCAAGAGCTGGAGGTTGCTGTGAGCTGTGACACCGTGGCACTCTACCCAGGTTGACAGCTTGAGACTCTGTCTCTAAAAAAAAAAAAAAAAGAAGGGCAGTGCCTGTGGCTTAGTGGGGCACTGGCCCCATATACTGAGGGTGGTGGGTTCATACCTGGCCCTGGCCAAACTGCAACCAAAAAATAGCTGGGCATTGTGACGGGCACCTGTAGTCCCAGCTACTTGGGAGACTAAGGCAAGAGAATTGCCTAAGCCCAGGAGTTGGAGGTTGCTGTGAGCTGTGACACCATGGCACTCTACCAAGGGTGATAAAATGAGACTCTGTCTCAAAAAAAAAAAAAAAAAATTAGCCAGGCATGGTGGCATACTTGGGAGGCTGAGACAGAAGGCTTAAGCCCAGGAGTCTAAGATTGCAGTGAACTATGATGACACCACTGTACTCCAACCAGGCAACAGAGTGAGACCGTATCTTAAAAAAAAATCCTTTTTGTTTAAAGACACTATAAGAGAGGGAAAATACAAACCACAAATTGAGATAAGATCATTGCAACACATGAAACAACAAAAGATTACTATTCAGACTATATAAAGAACATATTCAAAACAATAAAGAAAAAAGAACCCAAAGAACTCAGTAGAAACTTGGGCAGAAGACATGAACAGAAATGTCACAGAAGATGAAATACAAATAACCAATATACATGAAAAGGTATTCTATTGTATTTGTAATAAGTATAAATCATATTAAGACCACAATGAGATTTATAACCACTAGATTGACACATTTAATAAGTCTAATGACACTAAATGTTGGAGAAAATGTAAGTCAGTGAGAACTCCTATTCTTATAAAATGAACATCTATACACTTCAGGATACAAGGATTCTAGTTCAAAGCATATAACCTAAAGAAATTCTGGCAAAAGATGAATAAAAGGCTGTTCATAGTCCACTCTTCATGATAGCAAAGAAAGAAAACGATCTGCAGGGTGGCACCTGTGGCTCAATGAGTAGGACGCCGGCCTCACATACTAAGGGTGGCGAGTTCAAACCTGGCCCCGGCCAAACTGCAACAAAAAATAGCCGTGCGTTGGTGTGGGTGCCTGTAGTCCCAGCTACTCAGGAGGCTGAGGCCAGGGAATCACCTAAGCCCAAGAGCTGGAGGTTGCTGTGAGCTGTGACAGCACAGCACTCTACCAAGGGTGACAAAGTGAGACTGTCTCTTAAAAAAAAAAAGAAAATGATATGCAGCACACGGTGGCTCATGCCTATAATCCCAGCACTCAGGGAGGCTAAAGTGGGTAGGTGGGTAGATCAACTAAGCTCAGGAGTTGGAGAACAGCCTGAGGAAGAGGGAGGCCTGTCTCTACTAAAAATAGAAAAACTAGCCGTTGTGGTAGGCACCTATACTCCCAGCTACTTAGGAGGCTGAGGTAGGAGGATCCCTTGAGCCCAAGAGTTTGAGGTTGCTGTGAGCTATGATGAGGCCATGGCACTCTACATGGGATGACAGAGTAACACTCTGTCTCAAAAATAAATAAATCAATAAATAAACATTGTGTACAATATAACAGCATCATTTTAAAATTCAGAAATAAAAAAAAAGGCTAATTAAAACATTTTTTTGTATGATACCATGGCACTCTACCAAGGGCAACAAAGTGAGACTCTGTCTCTAAAAAACATTTTTTTTTTTTTTTTTTTTTTTTGTAGAGGCAGAGTCTCACTGTGTTGTCCAGGCTGGTCTTTAACTCTGGACTCAAGTGATCCTCCAATCTTGACCTCTCAAAGTACTTGGACTAGCTCAGTGCCTATAGCTCAAGCATCTAGGGTGCCAGCCACATACACCAGAGCTGGCAGGTTTGAATCTATCCCGGGCCTACTGGTGAAACTCTGTCTCGAAAAAAAAAAACAAAACTTGGATTATGGGCATGAGCCATACCACACCTGGCCTTAAAACTATTTTTAAAAAGGTAAATAAGAAGCCAGGAGTTTGAGACCAGCATGGGCAATATAGTGAGACCCTGTATCTCTACAAACAAATAAAGCTTAGCCAGGCACAGTTGCACATGCCTGTAATCCCAGCTACTCTGGACGTCAAGTGGGGAGGATCACCCAGGAGCTGGAGGCTACCATAAGCCATGATTGTTACATGTCACTCTAGACTAGGTGACAAAGCTCTTGTCTCTTAAAAAAAAAAAAAAAAAAGCAGGCTCGGCGCCTGTGCCTCAATCGGCTAAGGCGCCAGCCACATATACCTAAGGTGGCGGGTTCGAATCCCCAGCCCGGGCCCGCCAAACAACAATGATGGCTGCAACCAAAAAATGGCCGGGCATTGTGGTGGGTGCCTGTGGTCCCAGCTACTTGGGAGGCGGAGGCAGGGGACTCACTTGAGCCCAGGAGTTGGAGGTTGCTATGAGTTGTGATGCCATGGCACTCTACCCAGGGGGATAGCTTGAGGCTCCGTCTCAAAAAAAAAAAAAATGCAGTTAAGCTGGAAGAGGAGAGAATTTTCATTGCCAACCAAATGGATGGATGGCTGTCTGCTATCTTCTATGAGTAAATGATTTGATTTGTGAAGGTTACATTTCTGTAGTATTTCTTTCTATATAAATGTGATAAATAATAAATATAAAATAACTAAAACTTACACTTTAAACATTTTTTACTTCTTAAAGGTATAGTTCTTTAGAATCTACAAGTAAACAACAAGACAAATATACTATATTTATTTACTATACTAAATATATTAAAGTTTTATATTTATTTATTTATTTGAGACAGAGTTTCACTATGTTGCCCTCAGTAGAGTGCCATGGTGTAAAAGCTCACAGCAACCTCCAACTCTTGGGTTTAAGTGATTCTCTTGCCTAAGCCTCCCAACTAGCTGAGACTACAGGCACCCATCACAATGCCCAGATTTTTTTGTTGTTGTTGCAGTTGTCATTATTGTTTAGAAGGCCAGGGTTGGGTTCAAATCTACCAGCCTTGATATATGTGGCTGGTGCCCTACCCACTGAACTACAGGTGCCGCTGAAAGTTTTGTTTTTTAATCCCTATCTTTGTGCCACTATTTTTCCTTTCTTTTCTTTTCTTTTTTTAGAGATGGAGTCTCACTCTGTCACCCTCAGAGTGCCATGGAATCACAGCTCACAGCAACTTCCAACTCCTGGGCTTAGGCAATTCTCTTGCCTCAGTCTCCCGAGTAACTGGGACTACAGGTGCCCACCACAACACCCAGCTATTTTTTGTTGCAGTTTGGTCCGGGCTGTTTGAACCAGCCACCCTCCATATATGGAAACTGCGCCCTACCCACTGAGCCACAGGCACTGCTCTGTGCCACTATTTTTCATTCTTTTATCTACATGTGTTTAAGGAAAAAAAATCTTCCATTTTGAAAAGTTAAGAACAATTTACTATTCTTTATGTAGGCTTTAGATATACCTTATTGGTATGTCTATGATACAATAATTTTCTAATTTAATAAATGGAATCACTAATTGGTCAAGAATATTAATAAATCTATTCCCTCAATTTGGTTATCTAAACATTATACATCACACCAAATTTTACAGTAAAAAGATTTCATGCTGACCAGTCACATCATTACCGTTGAACTTAATACAGCCTGAATATTTTCAAATAAAAATATCTCTTTGAAAGGCAATTGAAGGGCGGTGCCTGTGGCTCAGTGGGTAGGGTTCCGGCCCCATATACAGAGGGTGGCAGGTTCAACCATGGCCCCAGCCAAACTACAACAAAAAAATAGCTGGGCATTGTGGTGGGCACCTGTAGTCCCAGCTACTTGGGAGGCTGAGGCAAGAGAATTACCTAGGCCCAAGAGTTGGAGGTTGTTGTAATGCCATGGCACTCTACCACGGGCGATAAAGTGAGACTGTGTCTTTAAAAAAGAAATAAAGGCAATTGAAAACCATGGAACTTCTTTATAACTTTATTCTCTACTTCCAGTTTTAAATCTTTATAGTGAAATAATAAATTATCTCATAGTTTCTTCAGTAAGGACTAAAATCAACGTCTTATTGGCTTTCTCTTTCTCTTGCTAGGAGGTCCCCCCTAACACACACTTTCTGTTTTCACAAGCCATTGAAGACCCAGAAAACCAAAAGGCAATATAAATTTTCCCTATAATGCTAGATGTATTAACTAAATCTGCCTGTTAGGATGTGTTCCTGAAAAGCTCCTGGACAAACAATGGAATATGAATAGAAGGCCTCAGGATGGAAAACACCTGGAAAAACACCTGGAAAAACACCTGTCTTCAACCTTACTGAAAAAAACAGACACAGCACTCACATTCACAATACCTCGTCAATTCAGCAGCAATTACCTTTTAGGCCCCCCTTAAATTCAGCTGGCCCCTTGATCCCAACTGTGGGCTTTCTTTCTTTCTTTGGGGAGCCTTGCCATCTTCCTGCTCTCTTTTCTCGCTTTCCCTTCTCTCTCTCTCTAAGACAAAATGAACTCACACTTTTAAAATATCCCAATCTCGGTCTCAGAAATCCTTTTCTTATCCTGCATGAAGTCTCTACTGAACTTTCTATCCTATCACCGGGTTCAATTCTTTATGAATTCCAGAAGCCAATTTGGTCTTTAAAACATTCCTATTCCCAGACAGATAAATGTAACAAGACCAGAAAGTTCTGAAATAGACACAGATACTGCCTGACAGCGGGATTTCAAGTTTCTGGGGGAAGAACTGAATCATCAATAAATAGCATTGGAAAAACTAATGAGAAAGCTGTATATCTATCCTGATTCCTTATAATAAGGGAAGCTCCAGGTGGACTAGATATGGAAACGTGAAGTTATAACTCTGAGGAGAAAAAGAAAGAACGAACAAGAAATCCATTTGTGTATAGTTCGTGCTGTGTAATATGCCTAGTGGAACCTTCAGTAATGACGGAAATGTTCGGTATCAGTGCTGTCCAATACAGTGGCCACGGAACCAATGGACTAAAAAACTGAATTTTTAATCTTCTTTTAACTTGAATTTAAATTCAAGTAAATGGACACACGTGATGAGTAGCTATTGGCTCTCAAAATGTGATGCATTGAGAAGCAGCATGGGCGTCAGCTGGGAACTTGTCATGGCTAGAAGGCCTTTCAAATGAAGAACTTTACAACCCAAGTGCTCATGAACATATGAATGGATTAAAAAATTTTGGTATATGTATTCTGTGGGGTATTAATCAACCATAAAAAAAAGGCCATCTAGAATCTTTTGTGACAAACTGGATGGAACTGGATGCCATACTTCTAAGTGAAACCTCATAGGAACCAAGAAGCAAATACATGTACTCAATACTGGGTTGAAACTGATTGATCAGCACTTAAGTGCACATAGGGAAGGAAATCTCACTGAAAATCAAGCGGGGAGGAAGGGGGGGGGTGTAAATTCACATCTATTGGGTATGAGCTATTGGGGAGCCTAATGTAGCGACACCAGAACCTCTCCCTTCCTCCCCTCCTCCCCCTCTTCTAAGAAAAAGATGCAAAGGATCTGGTTAGCCCCACCCCCTAGAAATTTACACAAAAGGACCCTAACTTTCCAGGCAAGCTGGGTGAAATGTGCCCACCTCCTACCAGCCCCATATAAAAGGGGTCTCTATATGCCCCCAGGCACTGATGCCCTATTTGTACAGATCAGGCAGGTCACCCTCCATGAAGGCCTGAAATCTCCTCTATGGCCTCATCTCTGGGCACCAGTGCTTACAGCTTTCATGGTGCATACTTTTATAACCTTGACTCAGTTTGTGCAAAAAACAAAATATGTAACCAAAAAGTGTACTCCTTATTATTCTGAAATTTTAAAAACGAAGAGATTTCACTGAGATAGAAAGCCACTGAAGAGTTCTGAAGAATATTGTGATCTACTTTACATTTTAAAAGGATTACGTTGTGACTACTTCATTCAAAGTAGCCTGGGGGAACAGTTTCAGGACTATTGTAAAAATTTAGGCAGGAGATGGTGGTGGCTCAGACTAATCAGATGTCAGATATATGTTGTAGGGAACCTGTAGGATTAAAGTCAATTCAGGAAGAAGACGCAAGTGACAGAAAGAGAATCTAGCGAGGGGGGCAGGACTGCAGGGACACTACGAAGTGACAATGTGGCTGACAGGACCAAACAGGAGGCCGAGAACGCAAATTTAAATGGCTTGGTCGGTGATGCGTTCACCAGCCTCTCTCTGGTGACTCAAAAACCCTCACACATTGAAATCCTAGTAGCTTTGAGAAGAGTCAAATCAGGCAAGAAAGGAAATTTCAAAAGGTAGAAACAGAAAAACAGTAATCTAGAGTTGGTAAGCTACAATAAGAGCCAGAGGGAGCCCCAAGAACATAAAACTCTTGGGAATTTATAATAAGATTACAAAGGAGATTGAACTTTCCACAGGAAATGGACCCGTCTTATCTGGATCTTCAGGATCAAAGTGATCTCAAGATGTTTTCTGGGTCCCACTTATACCTAGATGTGAACTTCTCTCTGGCAGGACCATACATTAGTTATTTTAATTCCCAGAACATCATACAATGTCACACACATAGTGAGGGCAATGTTACTGAATAAGAAATTTAGAAAAAACCAGTGATTCCTTCTGGCAATTCTGGTTTAACGTCAATGAGCTCAAACACACAGCAGACAGCATACGACCTCAACACACACAACTAAGATCTCTGTATGGCAACTGACATCTGAGAAAGCATAACTGTTTGAAAGAGATTCATATATTTTAAGAAAAAAAAAACATTTTGCGAAAGCTATGTTTGGTTTTTTTATATTAGTAAGTTTGTACCTATAATTATGTCATCTTCACACAGAGGTGAGACATGAACACTACACAGAGGTAAGCCTTTTCCAAAAATAGACTCAGACCAATTTTAACCATTTAATTGAAGCCTCAGCATTCAGCATTAGAGCATAGAAGAGAGGACCCTGAACAGAAAAGAGAGGGAATTACTGTCTAGCTCCACAATAAAGCAGCTATAATGCTACAAAAGTAAGATACTAAGTTTTAAGCAGGGCGTGCAAGCAAGGGACCGTTGCTGGTATTCACCACACACAAAGTACACCCATGGAAAATTAAATCATCTCTTGACTATAGTCACTGAGCATTAGACACCTGGATGCCAAACTACTACTGCCAAAGACAACAGTTTTGGTTTGGGATAATCATCCTGAGCTGCTGTGCCCAACAGCAGTTGGCTAATAGGTATAACCACAGCATCACCACGAAAATATATCTGTCTTCCTGCTTCCTCAGGCAAGACCACAGGTGAACAATCCACCTGAAAACTGAGGCAAATTGTTAAAGGATCGGTTGAACTTGATCACCACTTCCTCATTCATTCAAATAAAATTAGTCTCTTCTCTATAGTACCACATCACTTTGTATTCTGGTTTAGTGCATTACTTATAATTTTTTTTCTCTTGCAACATAAAGTAATAATTTCCTGGAGGGCAGATACTTTTAAGACTCTTCAAAAACTCTTTGAAATGAATAAAGCCCTATGTGATTTCCCATTTCCTTTCAGAACTGAATAATAATTCCTCATATTAATTTCATCAAAACCCACAACCACCGCCAAAGCTACTCCTACTTTATGGAAAATAATTGAGGTTAGAGAGACTATATGATCGGATTATGCAGAGCACACATAGAATTTGGGGAACAGTCAGGATTAACAATTTCCTCTCCCCCGCCCCAATCTAGTATGCTCCAGCTGCATACCGTGTACCTGCACACCTAACATACTGTCAATCAGAATGGGGAAGATGGTTTAGAACAGGCTAAGTCCATATACTGCTAACCTCATTTAACCACTTCTAAATCCTATGGTGGTGATTTCTGCATTCTTTTTTTTTTGAGACAGAGCCTCAAGCTATCCCCCTGGGTAGAGTGCCATGGCATCACAGCTCATAGCAACCTCCAACTCCTGGGCTCAAGCGAGTCTCCTGCCTATGCCTCCCAAGTAGCTGGGACCACAGGCGCCCGCCACAACACCCGGCCATTTTTTGGTTGTAGCCATCATTGTTGTTTGGCAGACCCGGGCTGGGGATTCGAACCCACCACCTTAGATGTACGTGGCTGGCGCCTTAGCCGATTGAGCCACAGGCGCCGAGCCATGATTTCTGCATTCTTAACATAGTAGGTATAAACTAGCCCTTGTTTTCTTACTTACTGAGTAAGACAACACTGCCATTTCTGTGTTTTAATCATCTAATTTGGTATTGAAAATGCTGATCACTGAACAGGTTTCAGGTTAGAAGGTGCCAAAAATTGCCTTGGTGAACTTACACATCATATAGCTGTTTAAACAAAATCACCCACCAATACAGTGGCTACGTAACTTATCCTCCAATCTGGGACACTTGGGATTGAAAGTGGGGCTATTAGTAATTACTCTGGGCTAACAGGTTTGACAAGGACTGTTCTAACAAAATGAGGGGTACAAAATGGTAAGTGATTATGAATAGATGGATTTTGAGCATCTGATTGAACTCTCAGAATAACATTCTTCCTTACTATGGCTTTAGATCTGCCATAGTATATGGCAAAGTATTTTACACAATTTCAATTAATTCTCAAAACTGAGTTGAGTTGAATTGTTTCTCTCAGTACCTTACAAATATCTATATACACCAACAACCCAGTTGAACTTATTAAAGATAATATGAAAATTCTAAAACTGTCTCTGCTATTGATATTTACCCTTCTTATATTAACCCATCTACCTCAGTAATGAGTTCAGGAATAAAACAATGCTCTTTAATTATGTATACGTGTAAAAAATGAAGTGTATTGGTAACAAAAAATCAAACCTAGTCTTGAAGTTTATTTATTCTTGAAGTTTAAGAATGTTTATTGAATTATGCTACAAGAAATATTTCAAAGAAAGTAACACAGAGAATTAAGATTTGAAAATAACAGATCGGATCATTACTAAACTGATAAAAGTTCTTACATAATAAAAACTTTACTGAAAGTGAAAAAAAAATTAGAACGTCACCACTTTAAGGTCTATCTGGTCATTTATCTTCAGCGGTTATATTCTGAGCTTTCAATTAATTACCTTCATAAAAACCATGACTTAAAAATATGTCTACTAAAAAATACACACAATATTTACAAAAACAGGGCAGCACCTGTGGCTCAAAGGAGTTGGGCACTGACCTCATATATTGAAAAGTGGTGGGTTCAAGCCCAGCCCCGGCCAAAAAAAAAACTGCAAAAAAAAAAAAAATTTACAGAAACAAAACTACTACAAATATATTTTGCTGTAATTGTGGCAAGTTGACTATGGACAAAAGATAAGATAAAATCTTATTGATATGAAAGTTGGAAATTATTAACTGAAAAAAATTGGGTTACAAGACAGCATGTACAATATAATGCCATATTGGTGTTAAAAAATGCATAAATAGGGATGTGTGCAAATATAAAGGTTAGATCCTACAATGTTAAATGTTATTAACATCCTGCCTGCTTAATAATGACATGTTATAACTTTTTTGGCTGACCTGTATTGTTCAACTTCTAAAATGTCCAATGTTTGCATTTGTAATAAAAATTTAAAATTAAAAAAGATCACTGTTACAAGATATAGTTGCCAGGAAAGCCAAGGGAAGCGCTTTCCTAAACTCCTAGGAACAACACTCAGAGACTTTTGTGGGTACTGTCACTCCTTTTCCAACCAGGGGAGCAGTTAGGCAGCAGAGGCTGTAGGGGACAAAGGGTGGGACCAGGGCTTAGATTACAGGATTTTCTCATCCCACAATTAAACACTCAAGCAGTACTGTTACACTTAAATACTTCATTTAAAAATTCAACTTTGGACACAGCAACAGGGACTCTACCTAACAAAGGCAAACATTGTAACCTAATTCTTTGTAGCCCCAAATTAACCTGAAATAAAAAAAGAAAAAAATTCAACTTTTGTTTTAAATAGCTACAGCTGAATAGGATCTAAACCAAAATTTAGGCATTCTTGTGGAGTTAATCATGATTTGTGCCATGCTATAGATTTTTAGCAGTGCTTTTTAAAATTAAATAGCCTATCATGTATTTTCCCACGCATTTTGTCATCATTTTACATATTTCAATAAATGTAAGTATGGTGTGAACTTCAGAAATTCTTCTGAGATTTATACCACCGTTTTACTGTCT
Source organism: Galagoides demidoff (assembly GCA_963574575.1). NCBI lineage: Eukaryota > Metazoa > Chordata > Mammalia > Primates > Galagidae > Galagoides > Galagoides demidoff. The sequence goes on along the minus strand of CAUYQV010056357.1, from coordinate 8,060 downwards.
TTTTTTTTAAAAAAAACCAAAATCCCCTTTGATCAAGCTTTATCTTGTCATTTTTCATAATCAATTTTTCCCAATAGGTGGCGCTGTACTCCACATAAAATGTTTCTGAGTTCCATAGCTGAGCCACCCTACGCCCATCAAAATGATAGGCTCCCAACCGCTACAAACTGGTGGCCCCAGACAGGTAAATCAGGACACGAGTCACGTGCAACATATTTCTGGGTCATTTTACAGGAAAAGACCAGAGAGGTGAGATGAGTTGCATGAGATCACACAGCAAGTTTGGGGCCAACTATGACTTGTAGTTGAGACTTTTAACTTCCAGTTCTGTGCCTTCTTTGTGTTTTCATTCATAGTACCCTCAGATTTGCTCAAATCAAATCCTATTTTTGGTAGGGGCATAAAAGAGAGAAATATCCTCTTCTGGTATAGTGGTATTCCTTCCTTCTCCTTGTAGGAGAATAAAGTATAGAAATATAGCAATAAATTCCTCTCCCTGTTCACTAACAGAAAGGATTAATGTTAATCTTTTATCAAATTTCCCAAGCATGGTGCTTTAAAAATATATACCGGAGAAATGAGGACACAAAAACTAAAACTTACACCATGAGGAATAAACAGATACCTGACTATAAAATAAAGACCTCGCGTGATATACAGATGAACTGATACTGTTCCTTATTCTATGCAATTCTATTACAGTTCTTTAGACTATAAATTCATTTTCATTAAAAATGAACTTTTTCCCCAAAAGTAGCTAATACCATCCAAATTGCTATTGCAAAGTATGGCATTTCCTGAGGAGAACAGCCACCTTATTCTCTAAAAGTAGTATCCTTTAATGACAACTTTTAAAAGGGCAAAGAGTTGCTTTGATGAAAAAGGATGTTTACCCGACCAGTTATATAAATTACACACACACACACACATTGTACGTCCCTAATCCAAAATGCTTGGGGCCAAAAATATTTCCGATTTTGGGGGTCTTCAGATTTTGGACTATGTGCATTATAGCAGTTGAACATCCTTCATTCTGAAATCCAAAATATGAAAGGCTCCAGTGAGTATTTCCTTTTAGAATCATGTCAGCATTCAAAAGATTGAGGATTTTGGAGCTTTCTATTTTGTGAGACAGAGACTCACTCTGTCACCTGGGCTACAATTCTATGGTGTCAGCCTAGCTCACAGCAACCTCAAACTCCTGGGGCTTAAGAGATCCTCCTGCCTCAGCCTCCCATATAGCTGGGACTACAGATGCATGCCACCCTGTACCTCTATTTTTTTTTTTTAAGTACGGACGGGGTCTTGCTTTGCTATACCTGATCTCAAACTCCTGACCTCACATGATTCCCCACCTTAGCCTTTCAGAGTACTAGGATTACAGGCATGAACCACCTCACCAGGCCCATTTTGGAGCATTTTGGATTTCAGATACTCAACCTATATATGTGTATGTGTGCTCACACGTATATACGCACATATGTAGCAGACCATATAGCTTCAGTAATTCTAAGGAACACTGGTAACGGCTCAGTAACGGAACACCTTGGTGATAAGGGCATGGGGGAGGGATTCCGCTCTCCTAACACAAGAGCTCATGAGATGAGAACATCAGTGATTGACAGTCACGACACCTGTGGTGCGAGTGGCCACAGGATCATGTGTATAAGAAGCTGCAGGAGAAGGCAGTCGGGAGGAAGCACCCACCAGCTGTTTACTGACAAGATCTTCCACTTCCCCTGCTTGGAGGCCCCTACCCGGGGCCTATCTAAGAAGACTGCTAAGATTTACTCTCCCATTAAGTCTGTTTCTATCCCTCACAGACTATCTTTCTCTTTCTCTCCCTTCTGCTAAGGTGAATAGCCCTCAGGCACCTAACGGTAATTGTTCCCAAGCAAGATAGCACAGTGGTCTGCAACTAGACCATAGATAAGCTGGGCCAGAGACCTGCCAGTCCCAGGCCCCGACAAGTGGCACCCCTGATGGGACCCAACACACATACACATAGACATACACAAATGTATACTAGAGTACCATATGTTATATATAAAATACTTGAATTCTTTTCTTCAACCCAATCATCTATGATAATAAGGTATACAGAAACGTCCAAGAGCTTCAAGTTAGGATTAGAGCTACCTTTTACATAAGCAAGGGTTCACAAAGGCAAGCTACCCTGATAGAGACAGGGTAACTTCAGGTCATTAAAGACAAGGCATTGCTAAGCTCTGGTACCAAAAATGGGTGAGCCAGCGGAAGGCTATCAACCAAATTCAGAATGACAAGATTTTAGTTGCCACCTGTGCATAAAGTAAATGATCACTTCTGACCTGACTTTGTTCCCCAGTCTGACTAAGCTCTTTGGGAAAAATCAAGGCACAAACAAGAGCTTTCCTCTGCAGGGAGCGCTGTGTGATCAGATTCCCACAAGTGAAGCAGACCTCTGCCTGAGACGCCTGAGAAGACAGAAGTAGACTTTCTAAAAATCCTCCTCAAGGACATGTTTTGGGAGAGGGGGGAAGTATTTCTGAAATGTTAAGTGAAACACTTCAGTTTTCTAAATACATATTTGGGTCTAATTTTGACACTATTCTTCACAGTAAAGGCACAATAAATAATCATATCAAAATAAATATGCAAGAAATAGGCAGATTTAGAAAAGATGGTCTCAAAAAATTGTATTAGAGATGCTGCAGAGCGACATATGGAACTCTATTTAAGAAACCTTCATGAACTGAATTTAAACTTATTTAAGATGACTTTCTTTAGCCCTCCGCTAAATTCTTGTGTCACTCTGTTGAAAGTTTCCCTATTCCTTTGATACAGTGGCAACAAAGGATGAAGAAATGTTACCTCTGTCATTATGAATCTTTTTTTCTTTTTTGAGACAGAATCTCAAGCGGTCACCCTGGGTAGAGTGCCATGGCATCACAGCTCACAGCAACTTTTAACTCCTGGGCTTAATCAATTCTCTTGCCTCAGTCTCCCAAGTTGCTGGGACTACAGGTGCCCGCCACAATGCCCATCTAATTTTTGGTTGTAGCTGTCATTGTTGTTTGGCAGGCCTGGGCTGGATTCGACCCCTGCAGCTCTGGTGTATGTAGCTGGCACCTCAGCCACTTGAGCTACTGGTGCCACGCCCATTATGAATCTTCATATTAGGTAGCTCACATATTTTAGGAATAGAACATATATTTCTATTTTAATATGTCTTTTTGTTGTCATTATTGTTAGACTTTTTTGAACAATGGGCCAGAAATAGGTATAATGCTCAAGATAGCCCTAATCACGGTATTAAGATATCTCAAATCACCCTCTAAAATATTTAGAATAACATCCCTGTGATATTCAGAATCACACAACTACTTTAAATCATGAACCCTTAATGCAAGGTAGCCAGAAAGATCACGTGCAATTTAAAACAGCTACTATTTTCTACTATCTTAAATTGTACAGGAACTTTATGGTCACCCTATAAAAAAACATTAGTCACCACACCCGTAAGTCATCCTTTTTTTTTTTTTTTTTTGAGACAGAGTCTCGCTTTGAAGTGCTTGAGCATCATAGCTCACAGCAACCTCCAATTCTTAGTCTCAAGTGATTCTCTTGCCTCACCCTCCCAAGTAGCTGGGACTACAGGCACCCACCATAATGCCTGGCTATTTTTAGAGACAGGGTCTGGCTCTCGCTCAGGCTGATCTGGAACTGTGTAAGCTCAGGCAATCCACCCACCTAGGCCTCCCAGAGTGCTGGGATTACAGGCGTGAGCCACTGCACCTGGCCTATAAGTCTCTTAATGATAAAACTATTGAAGAACAAAGTTCCTAAATCAAATATCATAGTAAAAACACATATCAAATAAATTCTACTTTCAGAAAAAACTCTTTAGCCCTAAACAAAATTTTAAAAGTAATCAGAATTTGGGGCTTCTCATTCTGGGAATTCTTACTTTGTTCTTTACCTGAAGAAAATAACTTTACTTAAAAGATACTGGAAAACAACTAGGGCCCATTCCAAATGCCTTTTCAAAGCACCATTTACGTTCCTATCTCCATGCATGTATATTCATTTTGATAAACTTATTAAAGGTCTACTACAATGCTTGAAATTGTGCTAAGCACTATGAAGTAATGATGTCCTCATGACTTTTATGGTTTAAGAAAATACAACATACATGCAAATTATGTATGTAAAGGACAATATATAATATCCATGGTATAAAATGTCAAAAGAATTTGTATGCCAGCGACAACAGTGATTCTTGGGAAATCAGGGAGCCATTGTATAAAATATACCAATTGAGCTACATAAGCTAACTGGACAAAATGAGGGTGAGGGTGGTAATTTATAAGAGGGTTGGGGGGAAGTTCATGCTGGTGTGAAGGTGAAGAAGTAGATTATCTCTAGATGGAGTCATGTGGTGAAGCCTAAGATATATTAATACAAAGCAGACTGGTGACAGGAATGCCCACTTAACTTTGGAGAAGAAAACAAGGTATCCCAGTCTTCAGGCTTGGTAGTTTGAATTCTTTTCTCTTTTTTTTTTCCCACCCCAGAGGTATTTAGCCAGATTAATCTAAGGGTGCAAGGTAAATAGAGAGAGTCCAAGGTTAAGAAAAGGAGTTCCCAGTGAAAAAAATGGAGAAAGCCAATACGTGTCAGGCGCTGACGGTGTTTCATTAGTCCTAGACATATGTGATGTCTTCTTTAATCCCAACAATTCAGTTATAATACATGTTCACAGATAAGAAAACTGTAGCAATTCAACAACAGTTAAGACCCAGAAACAAAAAGCTGATTAGAGGAAAATTACTCAGGTTTAGGGACCTGGGAAGTATATGTGCTGTGTGGTCAGGAGAGGGAGAAGAATCGAGGGTTCTCATACGCACAGATGGAGGAGACAAGACTGATGTAGAACCATCTTTTAGGTATGAAAAAAATTAGAGGTGAAGAAAACTGGGACATGAAGAAGAATGCAGCGACCTAAAGAGCAGACACGAATTAGACTTAATAAGGAACAGGAAAAACAAATACAGTTAAGAACAAATGGGTAAGCTACATGTTTAGAAGGCTTTGTTCAAAGAAGGAACCTTAAGACCTGAGAATGGGATGGCTTTAAAGGGCTGAGATCCCACCACTACCTGGTGGACAGAGGCGGCTGACTATGGATCTGGGTTTCCAGAGCTATGGAAACAAGAACAGTTAACTCAGGGTGGCATGTGGAAGAGTCTAAAATAGTTATAATGGGTGACAGGAAAGAGAGGAAAATCATGATTCTGATACTGGAGTCATTAAGGTCTAAAAATAATATCTAAAGAATCCAGAAGCTGATTGATGGGAAACAGAGAAGATGGCTATAGAAAGGAGAACTGGCACCTGGGAGAAGAAATTTTGATGAGTATTTGTGATGAAATCAGTGTCAATCATGAAGAACTAAGAAAAATGCTGACTCTTTTAAAACTGACTTTAAATGGGACAGGTGCTGCAGCTCACACCTATAATCCTAGCACTCTGGGAGCCCAAGGCGAGTGGATTGGCTGAGCTCAAGTATTTGAGACCAGCCTGAGTAAAAGCAAGACTCCATCTCTACTAAAAACAGAAAAACCAGGGTGGCACCTGTGGCTCAAAGGAACGGGGCGCCGGCCCCTTGTGTAGGAGATGGTGGGTTTAAGCCCAGCCCCAACCAAAAACTGCAAAAAAAAAAAAAAAAAAAAAAAAAAAAAATTTTATTTACAAGTAAATTAAAAAAAAAAAAAAAAAACCCATAAAAAAAAACCAGGCATTTTTATAAAAGCCAACAGTCCCAGCAAATTGGGAGGCTGAGGCAAGAGAATTGCTGCAACCCAGGAGTTTGAGGTTACTATGAGCTATGGCACAAAGGCACTCACTCTACTCAGGGTGACAGAATGAGGTTTTGCCTCAAAAAAATAAAAATAAAAAACAAAAACAAAAAGCCTGACTTTAAATTCAGGGATAATAAGAATTGCCTTTACTACCCACAGTCACATCCATTATAATTTTAAAACAAGAGAGCCAGGACAGTGGCTCACACTTGTAATCCTGGCACTTTGGGAATCTTGAGCACAAGAGTTCAAGACCAGCCTGAGAAAGACTAAAACCCCATCTCTATGAAAAATGGAAAAAAAATTAGCCAGGTGTTGTGGCGGTCCTTGTATTCACAGCTACTTGGGAGGCTGAGGCAGTGAAGCAGGAAGATCTCTTGAGCCCAACAGTTTGAGGTTGCTGTGAGCAACCATGGCACTCTACCCAGGGTGACAGAGTGAGATTCTGTCTCAAAAAAAAAGGGAGAAACAATACTATTTCAAGAATTGAAGACGATGGCCATAGTCTCTAACTTTCCAGATGCTGTTCTCACCTAGAGGAGGCAAAATACAGTTACAGGTAGTAGCCCACCATGGATAGCCTCAGGTTTCTCAAACTCTTAAATAGGGTTCAATGTGTGCTCTCTCCAGCTTGCAATAAAAATGGCAAAATACAGCTTACTCAAATTTGATGAGAATGTAATACATCATACTGCTTTATTCACTAGAGTGGAGCTATTTTATTTTCATCTACTTTCAATGATTTGTAAAGTTAGAAGATTCTGATGATAAATCTTAAATTTAAGTTATCTTGAATGAGTTTTTCTAGACAAAACCAGATTGTATGAATGCAATATACAATATACTGCTTAGTTATTCATTTTCTTTACACACACACTCCTAAGGTCAGAACAGCTCAAATTTCTAAAACAGACTCCTGATAACAAATGGGCAGGTGAAGGTGAAAGGTGGAACAAGCCCAAGTCTGGAGCAAGACCAAGTATCCAGTTTGTGTAACTTTCCACTTCAGAATGAAATGGAAAATTACACTTGGCTTTGTTCCACTTTTCCAATTTTCACGAAGGTATTTAAAGATATCAGTCTCCTAAATCACACCTTCTCTTTTTGCCTGTTGAAACTTTGATTTTACTCTCCCAGCCTGGCTGGCCAAAAATTGTTTAAGAAGTTTGATTTTACATTTCTATTTAATTCACCCCAATTTTTAGTTAATCAAGTAAATCAATGAAGAGAGAAAAGATATCAATTTTATCGTTATCTGTTTTCATACATAGGAAATTATCACATTTTAAGAGTGGTTAGTAACTTCTGCAAAATCAAATTTAAAGCACCCGCTTAAACTGGGAAGAACAATCTGGAGAGAAAGAGAAAGGATTTTCTTATGGGTAACTAACAGGCTTGATTTGTAAGCTGTAATACAGCTGATGGCCATTCCTCTATGACAATGTTTTTCAACCTTTTCTTAACCACACAGCACATTTAAATTTATAGTTAAACTTCCATGGCCCACTTAAATTATGTTGATCAAAAAGAAAAGAAAAGAAAAGAAAAAGAATATACTTAGTGTGCTTTGAACTTCTTTTGAAAATAATTTAATTAATTACCTTTAAAAATTTTTGTGGCATACCTAAGATCCTCTCACAATACACTGGCTCAAAATCAGTGCTCTAGGAAGTTTAATTTTGAGAACTTAATAACTAACAAGAGATGAAATAGTTCTAAATTTCAAGAGTCACTTCATAAAGATGTGTGGCGTTCACAGCACTGGTTGGAAAATGTTAACATTTTTTAAAGTAATTTTTAAAAATAGGCAATTGAACTGGGTGATGAATAAAGTATTCGGTCAAAGAAAAAATATCGAACGGTCTATAGAACAAAAGGTCTCAATGGGCTATAAGAAAGAGGAGTCCTGGTTATTTCATTTGCTCCATCATACCTGCCAGGAACAGTAGTAGATTTGATAACATCCCCAGGGAGAACCACTGAGAGTTCAATATCTTTATCTATCGTGTTTTCCTTCTGTTCCATGTTGAAAGCAGCGGATTCTTCAGAATTAGCAACTGAAGAGGCATCAACGTGTTTGGTCTCAGCTGGAGGAAGGGGTGCCTTGGCTTTCGGCTTTCTCCTAAAATAAAAACCAAACACAAAAAATAGGATATATATATATTGTAATGTTCTAATAGGATCTAATTCACAAAATTCTTTTTTTTTTTTTTTTTT
>CAUYQV010056354.1:0-11021 GCA_963574575.1 Galagoides demidoff | reverse complement strand
TTTTTTTTTTTTGAGATGGAGCCTCAAGCTGTCCCCCTGGGTAGAGTGCCATGGCATCACAGCTCATAGCAACCTCCAACTCCTGGGCTCAAGCGAGTCAACTGCCTCAGCCTCCCAAGTAGCTGGGACTACAGGCGCCTGCCACAACACCTGGCCATTTTTTGGTTGCAGCCATCATTGTTGTTTTGGCGGGCTGGGCTGGGGATTCGAACCCACCACCTTAGGTGTACGTGGCTGGCGCCTTAGCCGCTTGAGCCACAGGCGCCGAGCCTTGATTGTATTTTCAAAGGAAGGTATTTTAAAAATATAAAACCAAGCCTGGCGTTTATTGTACTTTTTTTGTATACACCTTAATTTTTTATTTTTTAGAGATATTCTTTCTTTGTCATCCAGGCTGGAGTGTGGTGGCATGATCATAGCTCACTGTAATTCAAATTCCTGGGCTCAAGCAATCCTTTCACCCTAGCCCTCAAAGTAACTAGGACTACAAACATTTGCCACCATTCCTGGCTAATTAAAAAAATTTTTTTTATAGAAATGGGGTCTCACTGTATTGCCTACGCTGGTCTCAAACTCCTGGCCTCAAGTGATCCTCCTGCCTTGGCCTCCCAGAGTGCTGGGATTATAGGTATAAATCACCACACAGAACCAAACTAAAGATTTAAAAATATATAATTTAGTGGCCTTTACTACATTCAGAATGCTGTCTGATTACCACCTCCATCTAGGTATAAAACATTTTACCACCCGAAGAAAAGCTTGTACCCATTTAATAGTCAATCTCCATTTTCCTATATTCTTTCCGGTATTCTCCTGACAGCCATCAGTCTTTCTGTCTCTATGTATTTAGCTATTCTGGATATTTCATAAAAGGAATCATACTCTGATGATAGAAATGATAGATATTTTATTTTATTCTAGATAGTCTCTGAGTATTATTTATTTATTTTGAAACAGAATCTCATTATGTTACCCTTGGTGGAGTGCCGTGGCGTCACAGCTTACAGCAACCTCAAACTCTTGGGCTTAAGCAATTCTCTTGCCTCAGCCTCCCAAGTAGCTGGGACTACAGGTACCCGCCACATCGCCTGGTTATTTTGTTGCTGTTGCAGTTGTCATTGTTGTCTAGCTGGCCCAGGCAGGTTTGAACCTGCCAGCCTTGGTGTATGTGGCTGGCGCCATAACCACTGTGCTATGAGCATCACCTATTTATTTGTGTCTATTTTCTTTTATTCAGATTGGGAAACTTTATTGTTCCATCTTTTGGTGCTTTAATACTTTTTTCTATTTCTGCTGTTGAACTAATCTACTAAGATTTTTATTTTGTCATTATACTTTTCAGTTCTAAAGTTTCTACTTGGTTCTTTTTATCTTCTGTTCTTTACCAGGGTTTGTATTTTTGATGTGACTTTCTCTTTTTTGCATTTATTTCAAACTTGTTTGTCATTTCTTATTAAAGTGTTTTTATCATTGCTTTAAAAAATACTTGTCAGGTAATCATAATATCTCTGTCATCTCAGTGTTGTCATCTATCGATTGTCTTTTTTCATTGAGTTTAAAATCATCTTCATTCTTGGTGTGACTAGTGATTTTCTATTGAAACCTGGACATTTGAGATACTATGTTGGAGTACTATAGATCCCATTTAAAGCTTCTATTTTAGCTAGCTTTTTCTGATGCTGATAGGGGAAAGGGGGAAATGGTACCTCATTTTTGCCAGGTTGGGGATAGAGGTCTAAGTTCCGTAATTAGCCTCTATTGACACCTGTGTTGGGGTGGGGTCCTCATTATTGCTGGGTAGCTTGGGATTTTGGCTCTCCCTGTGATCTCTGCTGTCACCCTGGAGTGGGTGGCCTCATTACCCCTAGGGTGTTGGTGCCTGTCCTAACTCCACTAAACCTTTTGTGATAGCACTTCAGTGGGATGAGGGAGGTGTTTTTCCTTAGTCTTTAGGGGGATAAAACTCAGATTTTCCATGTGGTCTCCACTAACATTTGCAGGAGGTGGAGGGCCCCACTTTCTACTCAGCCTTCTTTTATACCATCCTGGCAGGTTATCTGGAGGCTTCGTTACAGCCTGGTGGAAGCTAGCCTAGCTTGGCTTCTGCTTAGTCTTTGCAATTGTCTATCCATTTTCTTTTTTGTTAGGGTCTCCCTTTTTTGTTCCTTTGTCTAGACTGCAGACTTCCATTCAAGTTTTTTTTTTTTTTCCTTACTCCATTGGTGTTTTCTGGCTGCTAGTTTCTTCAGCTCCAAGCCTGAGATATGTGAAAAAGAAAACCCAAGAAACTAAACTCGCCATGGTGTTCGTCCTTGTATCCTGAGTTCTGTAGCTGGTCTGCCTGCTGGTCTCCATTATTTAGAGCCTGTTAGTGGGGGTAATAGGGAAATGTATATCTAATCCATCTTCTTGGATACAGAAGTATTTTTATTCCATAAATTTTAATATGTAGGCCGGGCGTGGTGGCTCACGCCTGTTGTCCCAGCACTATGGGAGGCCGAGGCGGGTGGATCACCTGTGCTCAGAGGTTTGAGACCAGCTAAGACCCCCCTGAGCCACTTGAGCCAGCGTGAGACCCCGTCTCTACAACAACAACAGGACAATGAGACAGCCGGACCTTGTGATCCCAACTACATGGGGGGCAAGAAAACACTACAGGAGGAAGAAGTAATTTAAAAAAAAAAATTAAAAAAAAAACCTTCAAAATAATAAGTTGAAATAAAAAATTTTTTTAAAATATGTAATATGTTTTTATTTTGTTGTAGGTATTTTCTAATTTCTATTTTGCCCTTTTCTTTGATTAATGAGTTATTTAGAAATATTTCTTTCTATATATATGTGGCTTTTCCAGTTATCTTTTCATTTTGAGTTTAGTTTAATTTAGTTACTTTGTGATTAGAGAACATACTTGGTTTAATTTTGGTCTTGAAAAATTTTTGAGACTTTATTATCATACCTAGAATGTGGTCAGTATTTGTAAATGTTACATATGTGCTTGTACAGAATGTGATTTTATAGTTTGGGGTGCAGTTTTCTTTATGTCAGTTAGGTTAGGGTATGGGTTATTTTTTATTTGCTTGTTCTGTTAGTTACCAAGAATAGTGGTTAAATTCTCCCCCCCCCAATTATTGTGAATTTGTCTATTTTTCCTTACAGTTTTAACTACTTCTGCGTTATGTATTTAGTGACCATAGTTAAGTATATATAAATTTAAAATTGTCATGTCTTTCTGGTGTATTAATCATTATTGTTGTGAATGCCTCTCTTCATTTTTATTGGTGGGTTTTTTGCCTTAAAATGTACTTTATGGTATTAATATAGTTCCACCATCTATGTTTTGATTAATGTTTGCAATATCTTTTCTTCTTTTTCTTTTTGTGTTTCTTTGCCATTATATTTTAAGTCTGTCTTGTAAAAGAGCATATAGTTTGGTTCTGTTTTTCTTTTAATTTTGACTTTTATTGAAGCTTTCATTTTGTATGCATTAATACAATTACTGAGATATTTGTTTAAATCTTCTGTATTACTGTTTCTATTTTCGTCCTTGTTTTAGGTTCTTTTTCTTGTCTTTTAGCCCAGTGGTTCTCAACAGAGGGGGGAAGGTGATAGGGTGTGTATATAAAGGCAGACAGTTGGCTCGGCGCCTGTGGCTCAATCGGCTAAGGCGCTAGCCACATACACCTAAGGTGGCGGGTTTGAATCCCCAGCCCGGGCCCGCCAAACAACAATGATGGCTGCAACCAAAAAATGGCTGGGCGTTGTGGTGGGTGCCTGTGGTCCCAGCTACTTGGGAGGCAGAGGCAGGAGATTCACTTGAGCCCGGGAGTTGGAAGTTGCTATGAGCTGTGATGCCATGGCACTCTACCCAGGGAGATAGCTTGAGGCTCCTTCTCAAAAATAAAAATAAATAAATAAATAAATAAAAAGAATCTTCCTCATAGTCTTGTGGTGCTTGTGGGGAGGTGCCTGTGGTGGCCTGTGGGGGAAGGTATAGCCCATCTTAGCAGATCCTGCTGGGTGGGCCCTCAGAACCTTCTAGAGTTAAAGTAACTCTCCAAAGTCTCTCTCCTTTAAAAGGCCAAGGAGTGACTGGGATGAATAAGATTTCCTTATCACTAGGCAGGGAAAATCCCTGGGGTAGGGCAGAGAGCTGCTGTAGGAGGGAGAGAAAGTCAGTCAGTCCAGACAGTGAAGCAGAACAGGCTGTCCCTCCCTCCCTGAAAATGCTCAGGGTAGAAGTTGGGTGCCTGGGACTCACCCTCTGAGCTGCCCCAGGATGTGCAGTGGTAGAAAGAGGCCCAGGGTACAGCTGCTGAAGGGGGCCTGTGGGGAAGGGCTTGGGACTATTGCTGCCACTCCCTTTTGGAAGAAATGCAGCTGTCTGCCTGGGCCAGCTCTGGGCCAGGACTAGATTCTGTCTGGGTCACTGGACAGGTCAGGGATCCCCAAGAGACAGGAGTATCTCTAAAGTACCTGATGAGGTTGGAGACTTTAAGGAAAGATAACCTGCCAACTGGCACAGCATCTGAAGCTGGTGCTGGATGGAACCATAACACTAGAAAGGAATATGAGCAAGGGCCACAGATCATAGAAGAACCAAGTTAAACATTGGGCATGGGCTCCCTAATTGAAACAGATGGGACTAGGCCATGGAAACACACAGACCAGATGGACATAACAGAAAGTCTAGAATTAAGTCCAAATATAGATGTAGTTTCGTATATAGGACAAAGATGGACTTTTATTTATTTGTTTGTTTTTATTTTTTGTATTTTTAGACAAACTCTCACGTTTTTACCATGGGTAGAGTGCCAGGGTGTAATAGCTTACAGCAACCTCAAACTCTGGGGCTCCTGCCTCAGCCTTCTAAGTAGCTGGGACTACAGGCACCTGCCACAATGTACAGCTAGTTTTTCTATTTTAGTAGAGACAGTGTCTTGCTCTTGCTCAGGCTGGTCTTGAAATCCTAAGATCAAGGGATCCACCCTCCTTGGCCTCCCAGAGTGCTGGGATTACAGGTGTGAGCCACCACACCCAGCAAACATGGACCTTTACATAAATTTTGCTGCAACAACAAGGTGGCATTTAGGAAATGATAATGTTCCATACATCAGACATGCATGAAACAAAACTAATAGATCAGGGATCAGGATGTAAAAACAGACCACTGGCTGGGCGCCTGTGGCTCAAGTGGCTAAGGCACCAGCCACATATACCTAAGGTGGTGGGTTTGAATCCAGCCTGGCCCGGCCACCAAACAACAAAAAAATAGCCGGGTGTTGTGGTGGGCACCTGCGATCCCAGCTACTTGGGAGGCAGAGGCAGGAGACTTGCTTGAGCCTAGAAGTTGGGGGTTGCTGTGAGCTGTGATGCCATGGCACTATACCCAGGGGGACAGCTTGAGGCTCTGTCTCAAAAAAAAAAAAAAAAAAAAAAACAGACCATCCAAGAACCAAAGAAAGAAAGGAAAATTTTTCCTTTACCTCAGTGGAAGGGAAAGTTTGTTGTTTTTTTTTTTTGAGACAGAGTTTCACTATGCCACCCTCCATAGAATGATGTGGTGTGACAGCTCACAGTAACCTCCAACTCCTGGACTCAAGCGATTCTCCTGCCTCTGCCTCCCAAGTAGCGGGAGCTACTACAGGCGCCCGCCACAACGCCCAGCTATTTTTTGGTTGCAGCCATCATTGTTGTTTGGCAGGCCCAGGCTGGATTCGAACCCACCACTTCAGGTGTATGCGGCTGATATCCTAGCCGCTTGAAATGCAGGCACCAAGCCTCTTTTTAAAGCTCTGTGTTTATACTTAAGTCCAGTTAAGATGGGTATTTTGAGACGGACACTCTGCCATTTTTCCACCTTCGCCTGTAAAGCAATAAACTGCCCCTTTCCTTCTTCTCTAAAACTTCTTGCTCTTGATTTTTCTTTTTGCTCCGGCCTCCAGAACAAGTACCGAGCTGAACCGAGCTGAACTTTCGGTGACGCTCACCGCTCTTCTTCAGCAGGGCCAGAACTCAGAGGGGCCCTAGCCTGGACACAGCCTGGCCCCCCTGGGGAAACAGAGGAAATACCTGACACTGGAGGTGGCAGCGGGGTCAGGACGCGGGCCGCGCGCGCGCCCACAGGTGCGCCCCCGGCCGAGGTCCCAGGGCACGCGAGGCTCCAGGGACCCGCTCACGGCCTGCAGCCCGGGCCTCAGGAAACACACAACACACCTTGGGAACTCAGACCCCTCTGCCCACCCCCTTCCCGGCAGCTAGGCCGGCGCCGACCGCCTCCGGGGAGGCCCGCCCACCTCATGCCCACCCTCTCCCTCCCCTACCCCGCCCCATGCCACAATCCCCACTCCCACCTCCGCACCATCTTCTGCTCTCACCACCCCAACTCCTGGGCTTGAACCTGCACCCCGTTATATGGAACCAGTGCCCTATATATATAGGGTGACCAGATTTTAACATCGGTAAGGCGGGACAACATGGTCAGGGGCGGGACAGGGGACGGGGCAGGGCAGGGCCTGACAACAAGGCAAACTTTGACAAGCAGTTCTCCATAATCACTTCTCAGTAATTATTTGTTATTATTACAGTTTAACATTATAAAATTAACAAAAATAATATAAAACTCATTCTGGCGAAATAGCCACATGGCAGCCGAGAACCGTATATTCCCTTCTTGTTCTCCCGCCCGTTCGAGCATTCTTTCCAAAAATCGGGACTTTTTTAAATCGCCGGGGGACGCGGCACAAATTGTTGAAAATCGGGACGTCTGGTCACCCTATATATATAGGACGTCCCCCGCACGTCCCCACCGCCTCCACTCCTCTACTCCCACTCCAACCCCACCCCCACCCCACCCCACCTGGCGTGGAGGCTGGAGGAGCTGGGCGGAACGGACCTCTCTGGCCGCTGGTGGGGCTGCCCCGCCACCTGGTGGTCGTCCGGAAGAAGTGCGGCTGTAGGGGCAGGGCAAAGAGCAGGGTCGCGGGGCCTTCCGGAGTCGTTACCACCTCCCCAGTCCCATCAGACCTGTGGGACCCAGACTCTGATGGGGACCAGGTCCCGCCTGGCTGGCCGGGTGCTGAGATACAAGTTGGCGCGCGCTTTCACCAGGGCCGAGGCTGCAGTCCTGTACTCCCGCAGTTGACCGTGCGCTCCAGGGGGAGAGGGCGGGGTCAGGACTCAGCCCAGCCCCGGGAACAGAAGGTGGGGTAAGTGCCCTCCTGGGGTTGCGGCCCCCCTGAAGGTACCAGACATCGCCCTTGAGGAGCTTAAGGTGCAGCAGGAAAAACACAGAGACGTAAGTAAGCTACTAAGAGGACGACTGTGAGACTTTAGAGCAGAGGCTAGGAAGGTCACCCGGAGTGTGCAAGGGGGTGGACAGCGCTGGGGAACCCCCTGTGAGGGCGAAGAGAGCTGAGCGGGAGCCAAAGGGGAGCTGCTCAGGACAACCCTGGGCCAGAAGGCCCTCGAGGACAAAGCCCCAGGACTCGGCGCCTGTAGCTCAAGTGACTAGGGCACCAGCCACACACAACAGAGTTGGAGGGTTCGAATCCATGTTCCCACCAAACAACAATGACGACTACAACCAAATAATAGCCGGGTTGTGGTGGGCGCCTATAGTCCCAGCTACTTGGGACGCTGAGGCAAGAGAATCGCTTAAGCCCAGGAATTGGAGGTTGCTGTGAGCTGTGTCGCCACTGCACTCTACTCAGGGTGACAGCTTGAGGCTCTGTCTCAAAAAAAAAAGAAAAAGGACAGAACCCCAGGCTGTGGCAACTCAGGAGGGGGTCACTGGTCAGAGCATGGACTGCCTCATGCTGGCCAGACACCCCTGCAGGGGCCAACTGCCCAGAAAGAACCATGCCACTCCACAAGAGCAGAGATAACGCAGCAAATGAGGCTCAGAGGACCTCTGCCCATGAGGCCCAGCACCAGAGTGACATTCACAGTGAGTCACACCACAGTGGAGGTACGGGAGCTTTGGAGCATGCAATAAGCCCATCAGCGCCTCCTCCAGCAGTGGGCAGTTAACAGTGGTCACCCCTGTGCCACTTGACCTGCTTAGCTGCCTACATGAGTGCTCAGCGTTGGCATCATGGCCTGGCCACTCCACAAGGACATGCAAGACTCACAGGGCTAGCCCACAGCCAACAGCTTCTCCAGACAACACCAGCCTCAGCTGAACTCAAACTGTCATAGCCCAGACATGCTGACAGGCTGGGACCAAACCCTCTTGTTTTGTCCCACACATGCTCAATTATTCCACTCTGCAGGGTGTAGTGACCCAAGACACTTACCCCAGTGGTGCTCCCAGGAACCCTCTGTCAGTCCTGTAGAGGGGCACGAAGGCTGCATCTTCCTTTCTGAGGTCCTAAGTATGGCCTTTGCCCAAACACTGCAGAAGGTGCTTGCTCCCTTGGCCAGGAGAATGCTGAGTCTTCCTGTTGTCTGCTTCACTAGGAACTACCAACCTAAGGCTATCACACCTTGCAGGGCTGACCATGGTCCCACTGCAAGGGTGGCAGTCTTCACCCTGCTCTCAGGAGCCAAGACTCTGTCCCTTGCCCAGAACTCTTTTTCCTGTAGGGGTCCAACAAGAGGACATGGGGAGGATTGGTGATGATAACTACAGGCAGTGATGCCCAGAAGACAGCCTCCATCCCCAAGGAAGAGGCACCTGAAGCCCACCCC
Source organism: Galagoides demidoff (assembly GCA_963574575.1). Taxonomy (NCBI): domain Eukaryota; kingdom Metazoa; phylum Chordata; class Mammalia; order Primates; family Galagidae; genus Galagoides; species Galagoides demidoff. Next base: position 2,333 of record CAUYQV010056354.1, on the reverse strand, counting down.
TACACACACCATCACATAACTCCAGGGGCACATGATTCAGTGGAGATTTATGGGTGGGCATGCTCTAGACGCAGGAGCAGTGTCACACTGAACATTCACAGCCTCAATTGGCAGCTTGACTCAGGGTCACTTGGGCATGAGTCCATAATAAGTCCCAAGAGAAAGGACAAAATATTTGAACTAAAAGAAAATGAAGGCTGGGCATGGTGGCTCATGTCTGTAATCTCAGCACTCTGGGTGGATCACTTGAGCTCACAAGTTCCAGACCAGCCTGAGCAAAAGAGAGACCCTGTCTCTACTAAAAATAGAAAAATTAGCTGGGTGTGGTGATGGGTGCCTGTAGTCCCAGCTACTTGGGAAGCTGTGGCAGGAGGACCTCTTGAGCCTAGGAGTTTGAGATTGCTGTGAGTTGTGATGATCCCACAGCACTCTACCCAGGGCAACAGAGTGAGACTCTGTCTAAGAAAAACAATAGAAAATAAAATGAAAACACAACTTACCAAACAGTGAAAGCAGTGCTTAGACAGAAATCTATGGCACTGAAAGGGATTTAGTGAAAAATAAGAAAGATCTAGAATAGATAATCTAAACTTCCACCTTAGAAAACTAGAGAAAGGGTGGGCATTGTTAGGTCAGTGTTTAGGGCATTGGCCACATGCTCCAGGGCTGGTGGGTTCAAACCTGGCAAGGGTCTGCTAAATAAAAAAAATATCTGGGCATTGTGACAGGCTCCAGTTGTCCCAGCTACTTGGGAGGCTGAGGCAAGAGAATCACTTAAGCCCAGGAATTTGAAGTTGCTGTAAGCTGTGATGCCACAGCACTCTACTGAGGGTGACAAAATGAGACTGTCTCAATTTAAAAAAAAAAAAGAAAGAAAATAGAGAAAAATGAGTCTAAGGCAAATGGAAGACAAGAAAAAATAAAAATCAGAGTAGAAATCAAATTGAAAACAGAAAATCAAGAGGAAAAATCATTAAACAAAAGCTTGTTCTTTAGAAAAAATTCATAAAATTGGAGAAATTTGGAAAAATTTATAAAATTGATAAACTTCTAGCCAACCTAACCAGAAATAGAGAAAACAACATTTTTTGAAAACTTCGTTTTGTTTAGCAGGCCCTCAATAGGTTTGAACCCACCACCCCGGGTGCACGGGGCCAGTGCTCTAAACATTCAGCTACCGGTGCCCAGCCAAGGTTGTTTTTGTTTGTTTTTTTACATTTTTTTTTTTGACAGAGTCTCATTATTTCACCCCCGGTAGAATGCTGTGGCATCACAGCTCACAGCAACCTCCAACTCTTGGGCTTAAGCAATTCTCTTACCTTAGCCTCCCAAGCAGCTGAAACTACAGGCGCTCGCTACAATGCCTGGCTATTTCTTTGCTGCCATTGTCATTGTGGCTGGGCTGGGTTTGAACCCTCCAGCCTCGGTATATGCGGCTGGCACCATAACCACTGTGCTATGGACGCTGAGCCCTGCCTAGTGTTTTTTTGGGACAGGGTCTCCTTTTGCTCAGGCCGGTCTTGAACCTGTGAGCTCAAGGAATCATCCTGCCTGTCCCTCCAAGAGTGGTAGGATTATAGGCTTGAATCACTGCACTGCCCTGATATTTGTAGATGCAAACATTATAAACACAATCCATGAAAGAATAAATTAATATATTGAACTTTATTAAAACTTTAAAATTCTGGGCTGGGCGTGGTGGCCCATGCCTGTAATCCCAGCACTCTGGGAGGCTGAGGTGGGTGGATTGCTTGAGTTTACAAGTTCGAGGCCAACCTGAGCAAGAGCAAGACCCTGTCTCTAAAAATAGCCAGCCGGCTCTGCACCTGTAGCTCAAGTGGCTAAGGCACCAGCCACATACACCAGAGCTAGTGGGTTTGAATCCAGCCCAGGCATGCCAAACAACAATGACAACTACAAACAAAAAATAGCTGGACGTTTGTGGTGGGCGCCTGTACTTCCAGCTACTTGGGAGGCTGAGGCAAGAAAATCGCTTAAGCCAGGAGTTGGAGGTTGCTGTGAGCTGTGATGCCACAGTACTCTACCTAGGGTGACAGCTTGAGGCTCTGTCTCAAAAACAAATAAAAAAAATAAAATAAAAAATAGCCATGTGTTGTGGCTGGTGCCTGTAGTCCCAGCTCCTTGGGTGGCTGAGGCAAGAGAATCTTTTGAGCCCAGGAATTAGAGGGTGCTAATGAAATAACTTAGGGGACCTGGAAAAATAGACTCGGACCCCCACTTAGGTTAATTATTGGTAATTTATTTTACCTGCTGCAGGGGCTGCTGCTCCGAGAGACAGTCAGCAGCCCAAGTGTGAGGGTGAGTTGCCTTTT
>CAUYQV010056349.1:0-24193 GCA_963574575.1 Galagoides demidoff | reverse complement strand
CTTTGGGATATTTTATTACACAGCAGTAGGTATCTAAAGCACAATATAGGCTACTTGTTTTTTGCATTCCTTCTTATTTATAACACACCATGGTTTCTATATAAAATTTACATTTAAATTTTTGTAAGTTTATTGATTCTAGTAGTGCTGTCTTTGTTTTGTATGTACAATTCTCAGCTTAGAAAATCTGAATGAAGGAGAGTGTGTGTGTGTGCATTTCACAACTAGATTGGGTTTGTAAGAGGGAGACAATGCAACAATTTTGTTGTAAATTGGGGAGTTTAATATACTTTTGAGATTTTGTATGCATTAAAATCACTTAAAAGTAATAAAGTCAGCCTTTCAAAAAAGAAGAAAAAAAGAGATTCTATAAGAAAAATATTTAACAAGGGAATGGTTGGTGATGGGGGGTATTGCTCTAGCAGTATCATTTCTTTAATCAACTGATACATAACGTACCTCTGAAGAAGCAGATATTTCTTGACAGTGAACTATTTAGTTATGGGAAATAAAGGGACATTCTTATGTGTTAGTGATCCTGACAGATGTGTAGTGTAACAGAGTGGAGGGAGTCCTCTCTTTAAAGTTCCCAGAACTGGAATGAGCCAAACATTTGGTGTTAACCTCATAAGCCCTTGATGTTTACTTCAGGGCTCACCAGGAAGCACACTCCAGCTACCAAATGAGATGTTATTAACTTGCAATTGTAAGAGAGTGGTTTCCTAGTAAACTGAAAAAAAGGGAGTACTTGTGTTGGGTTTAATTTATATAGTTTGAACATTGTTAAAAATTAAATTAACTACTCAGTGGTTAGTTGCCAATATTTCTTGGCTCTTCAAGGTGATGGGTACAGGTCTTGGAAAAACTAAAATGGTACAGCAAAGTATCAATATTCTTACTTCAGAGTCCTTCCTAAAAAAATGGTTATGGAATTCCTATTTGTTAAACATTAGGATAGGTGTCTCAAGCATAGAGCTGCTAAATTATCCTGGGATCTATAGGAAAAGCAGAGTCAGAACATTAGCATTGAGCTCAGTTCTTCAGGGTGTGTAGGTTGCCAGGGTTATAAAGGAGTATGCATGCAAAGTAAGGGATGGAGACTGCATAGTAAGCAAAAACAATTATCTATAAGTAGGTCCTAATGTTTTTCTCAGGTATTGCCGTTGATTGTATCTGGATATCTAATATAGTGTTTACTGCATGATGATGCAAAACCAGTTTCTTTTTTAAAATTTTATTTCAGAATATTATGGGGCCACAGATGTTTTGGCTATGTAAATTGTTTTTGTACCATTTGGGTCATAGTTATAAATGTGCCCTTCATCCAGATAGTGTCATTGTACCTGTCAGGTGTGAGTTTACTCATTCCCTTTTTCCCCTTCTCACCTACTTGATTTTTGATGAGTGCTTTTTCCATATGTGCATCTAAAAGTTGATCAATTAGTTCTAAGTTAATAATGTTTATTTTTCCATTTTTGTGATATCTCACTTAGAAGAATGATCTCCAGTTCCATCCAAGTTAATATAAGAGGTATTATTAGTTCACTAATTCTATGGGTAAGTAGTACTCCAGGCATGAAGTACCCTAACAGTAGGGTACCCTACCTAACACTAGGTAGTGGGATTGCTGGCTCAAATGGTAGGTCTGCTTTTAGTTCTTTGAGGTATCTGCACACTGGCTTCCGTGAAAGTTCTACTACTTGGCAGTCCCATCAGCAGTGTATGAGTGCTCCTATCTCTGCATTCATGCCAACATTTGTTGTCTTGGGACTTTTCGATAAAAGCCATTCTCACTGGAGTTAGGTGATACCTCATTGTGATTTTGATTTGCAGATCCCTGAAGATTAGATGTTGAGCATTTTTTCACATGCTTAGTAACCATTAGTCATCTTTTGAAAAGTTTTTTTCATGTTTTTTGCCCACTTTGTTATGGACTTATTTGACTTAATTTTCCTGATTTGCTTGAGTTCTTTGTAGATTCTTGTTATTAGACCTTTATCAAATGTATGGCATGCAAATATTTTCTCTCATTTCACAGGTTGTCTATTTGCTCTAATGTTTGTTTCCTTGGTTATGTGGAAACTTTTCAATTTGATTAAGTCCCATTTATTTATTTTTGTTGTTGTTGTGATTGCTTTTGTGGTCTTCTTCATAAATTCTTTGCCTAGGCCAATATTTATAAGAATTTTTCCAACTTTTTCTTTAAGAATTCTTACAGATATGTGTGGTGGCTCATGACTGTAATCCTAGCACTTTGGGAGGCAGGGGCAGGTGGATTGCTCGAGCTCAGGAGTTCAAGACCAGCCTGAGCAAGAGCAAGACCCCATCTGTACAAAAAACACAACAACAACAACAACAACAGCAAAAAAACCCCAAAAAAACTAGCTAGAAATTCTAGCAGGTGCCTATAATCTCAGCCACTTGGGAGACTGAGGCAAGATCTCTTGAGCCCAAGAGTTTGAAGTTGATGTGAGCTATGATGCCACAGCACCCGACCCAGGGTGACAGAGTGAGACTGTTGCAAAAAAAACCAAAAAAAAAACCCAAAAAACTCTTACAGTTTTGTTCTGTTACTCCTTGTGAATTAATATTTGAGAGTGGTCAGAGGTGTGCTTCTGTTTCAGTCTCCTACATATGATTATCCAATTTTCCCAAAACCATTTACTTAATAGGGATTCTTTTCCCCAGTGTGTTTCTGTCTGCTTTGTCAGATATCAGATCCACTGGTCTACATCTCTGTTCTTGTGCCAGTACTGTGCTACGTAAAACCAGTTTCTTATTGTCTACTTCCTTCACTAGATTGTAAGTGTGGGGAGAAAAAATACTACCTCATTTACATTTTTATATTATTCATAAAATTGTACCCATGCCTAAAATGACATCTGGCATATAATAGGGATAAAATAAATAAGTGAATAAATAAATACGTAAGCAAGTGTGAAAATACTTCTCTTGTAACACTTATTGTAATAGTTTGATTTAGATAATTTATGAATGTGTTAGAGTTCCCCATCAGATTGTAAGATATTTTTACAGAAGGAATTATGTCTTAGTTTTATTACTTTAAATGGTGCTTGACATGTAGTTAGAACCATAAAAATGTTCTGTAATTGAATAGGAAGCAAACTGTTCACTACTTCACTCTTTTTTAATAAACCATGGCCTAATTTAAGCCTATAAGCTTATATGAAGTACAGAAATTGTTACAATAAGTGATCCTGAAGACAGCAGGATTCTGCCTTAAAAATATGAAGTTGCCATATTTCAGCATTTCTCGTTGCCTAGAAACAAAAATGTGAAGTTTTATGCAGTTATACGAGTTTGTGCTGATAAGGTTATCTATGCAAAGTTCAGCCTGCCTCTCTGGATTTGGAAGGCATCAGTTCTGAAGAGCTTCAGACACTGAGGTAGTTTTCATAGTTTGAGTTTGCAAAGTTTGGTGTTGTTTCATGGTAGTAGCAACATAAACCATTAGCTAAAGCAAGTCATTCTTCATGTAAAGTAACCACAACAGGCCAATAATATTAGTCAACAACATTAGTCAACAACAACTGCTCTATATTTCTTGATACATAATAAAAATTTCAGACTTTATATAGTGACTGCTATAGTTTGGATACTTGTCCCCTCCAAACCTTATGTTGAAATTTGGTCCCCAATGTAAGAGGCAGGACTTAATGAGATTTGTTTAGGTCATGGGAATGGATCCCACATGAACAGATGAATGCCCTCACCTAAATATGGGTGAGTGTTCACTCTATTAGTTGCCATGAGAGCTGGTTGTTAAGAAGAGCCTGACACCTTCCCCCACTTACTTCCTCTCTCGACATGTGACCTCTGCACAGGCCAGCTTCCCTTCCTTTTCTACCATGAGAGGAAGCTTCCTGAGGCCTTCACCAGAAGGGGCAGCCATGCTCCTAGTACAGTCTGCAGAACTGTGACTTTAATAAATCTCTCTGTCTTTTTAATAAATCATGCAGCTTCAGTTATTTCTTTGTAGTAAAACCAAACAGACTAAGACAATGAACTTAAAAATTGGAGTATAGGAGAAGGAGAAAAAAATAGGGGAAAGTTGATATTTGGCATCTGACAAACCAATATTGGCAAGAGAACAAGAGCTGAGATAATTTTGACCTCTTGGCAAGTAACTAATGGGGAACTAGAGGCAGTGGCTATGCTGGATGATGCAATGTTTAATTCCCAATTAGAAGGGCCCTTTACCCCTGCTCTGGTCATCTGTGAGCAGATCAATATGCGGTTTGGCAGTGCAACGTAGTGGTCTGGGAGTCAGCTGGTCTGAGCTGTATTGCTGGCCTTTTGCTTGGAATTACACATTTAAATAGAAATAATTTTGTTCCTATGAAAAAAAAGACCATTTTACTGATTTGATCTTATTTTCTGTTAACTGTTGCAGGAGGGAGGAAGTGCAAGGAAGATTAAAGTCAGCTTCTGAGATGAAAGCAGAACTGGAGGATCTGTTCTGGGGAAATCAATGAACATTTAGCAACTGTTTTGGACACAGCTGGGAGCAGCTTCCCAGCGCGAGTCTGTATGTCCTTTAAGACCAATTTGTCATGTGTCGACTCATTTTACCATTCATAGCAGAATGTGAAGTAGCCACACTGGATGGTATATTACCAGTGAACAACTTGGAGCTCAGAGAGATTAAGTGACAGTGTTACAAGGTCACTCCAAAGAGTTGGCTTATAAACCAGTCCTTTGACATCAATGCTGGCACTATTTTCATAGCAACATCCTCTTTCTTTTGTAGCTGTGGAGATAGTAATTATAATTCTCACGGACAAGTTTATGGTTAAAGATGGTCATTTGGAACTTACCACATGCTATCTTTTTATGTATATTCCCAACGTATCAAAAGAACCTGGAAAGCACTGTTTTGCAGTACCCAGAATTTAGTAAGTGTTTAACAGAGGTTTACTAATTGCTTGATGTAGGCACTATTTGCTATCTACTCATGGAGCTCATAAAATAGTAAGAAGGGGTTGTTACAGGGCCATACATTTATGATGTCATTGGTGAGCAAAGGTGAGTTGTTTATATTTATTAGATTAAAATATCCTTGAATGGTTATCTTACTTATTTCACAAATTTATGTTAAGACAGACCAAATTTTACTTCTCCTATGTTTTACATAGTCTAGATAACAAACAAAGTTTGAGACTTTTTTTTAGTTGTCTTCAGAAACTCTATTTTTGTGCTAATATAGACAAGCAGACCTTTAGTTCCTGCTCTACGTTATCAAATATATGCCAAGGGAAGAGACTTTGTAAGAAAGTGGTCATTCATTTAGATTTCTGGTGCCCCCTTTAAATATTCAGTCTTGGGGCTGGATGCTGTGACTCACGCCTGTAATCCTAGCACTGTGGGAGGTTGAGGTGGGTGAATTTCTTGAGCTTATAGGTTTGAAACCAGCCTGAACGAGAACGAGTATTCAGCTGTAAAAATAACTAGTGCTGTGGTGGGCCCCTGTAGTCCCAGCTACTTGGGAGGCTGAGGCAAGAGAATCGCTTGAACCCAAGAGTTTGAGGTTGCTGTGAGCTGTGATGCTACAGTACTCTACAGAGGGTAGAGTACTCACATAGTGAGATCCTCTCTCAAAAAAAAAATTCAATGTCATTTAAACAACAGTGATACTTCATAGATTGAATTATGCACCTTTCAGAACAGGATGTTGGTGGTCAGAGAATTAAAGAAGCCTTGTCTCATAGGTAGACAGTTCTGCCACTTGTGTTTAAGCCTTTTTGACTCCATAATTGTGCATATGTGTGAGTGTGTGTTTTAAATCTAGAGAAGTGCAAACAGTTGTACATTGACCAGTGAGATACAATGAGTATTAGCATTTTTTTCCTTCTTCAGAGCTTTTATTTTTAATTTTTAACATCAAAAAAATTAAAGCTCTTTTGTTGATAATATTGAACATTAGTATATAGCTATATACAATAATATCCAACATTAGTGTATTATTAATGTGAGTATATCAGTAAGTAATATACTATAGTTTTTTTGTTTTATCCACTTAAGACAACATATATTGACTTTTTGCTATGATAGACTAGAATTTAATTCAGTTACATCAATCCTTTTTCTCCCAATATTATTATGTCATTTCTTAAATTTTCTTTAATATTACTTTAACTCATTTTAAGTAATATATTAACCCTCCATTAAATAACATATTTAAACCCCCATTTGCTCCTGTATAGTCATAATTCTTGACTCTAAGATAATGGCCTTAGTATCTTTATTCTTCTTTCCATTTCGTATATCCCTATACCAACAACCTCCCGAGTTCTGTCATTTCTTCTTTGATATTACCAAATTTATTTTCTTAAATTTTGGAACCAACCTATATACAAACTATGAAAGGCTTAATTATGGCAGCAAGAAAGAAAAATATTATGCATTTTGGTAATATCAAAGAAGAAATGGTAGAAATCAGGAGGTTGTTGGTATAGGGATATAGGAAATGGAAGGAAGATAAAGATCCTAAGGCCATTATCTTAGAGTCAAGAATTATGACTATAAAGGAACAAATGGGGGTTTAAATACATTATTTAGGGAGAGGGTTAATATATTACTTAAAATGAGTTAAAGTAAAATTAAAGAAAATTATTTTGAATTATTCTGATGATCTATTATTTGCTACAGGGCTATTTAAAGAAGTACTATAGGCTCAGTGCCTGTGGCTCAAGAGGCTAAGGCGCCAGCCACATACACCCAAGGTGGCAGGTTTGAATCCAGCCCAGGCCTGCCAAACAACAATGATGGCTGCAACCAAAAAAATTAGCCGGGCGTTGTGGTAGGTGCCTGTGGTCCTAGCTACTTGGGAGGTAGAGGCAGGAGACTCGCTTGAGCCCAGGAACTGGAGGTTGCTGTGAGCTGTGATGTCACAGCACTCTACCCAGGGGGAGAGCTTGAGGCTCTGTCTCAAAAAAAAAAAAAAAAAAAAAAAGAAGTACTATATAGGGTGGCACCTGTGGCTCAAAACAGTGGGGTGCCGGCCCCATGTGCCAGAGGTGATGGGTTCAGACCCAGCCCTGGCCAAAAACTGCAAAAAAAAAAAAAAAAGTATTATAGTTCCTATTGACTTTTCTGTTGTAGATGCCACTCATTATTTTGGAGATATTTGAAGGTGACTGTTGCTAGAGATCAAATAATGAATCTCTTTTCATCCTTAGCCCAAGTTTGACATTATGATATAATTTTTGTTTACCTTGTATTTTAACTAATTATTTCTTTAGTTTTTGTTTTGTTTTATAATTTCTGATTGTTTTCCCCTTATTAATGGCAAAAGAAACATACATAATATTTTTCCAACTCCTATTTATTTTATCGCCTATAGCTCTTTCTATTCTACTTGACCCTCTTGACTTAGTATCCTAATTTGGTGTCTTGCTTTACATATGGACTAACATACTCCGGCTTTTCTTGCATAGCCTTTGTTTTCTTTCCTGATATTTTTCTTGTATGTTTTGCTTTTGTCCCATTATTGATATTTCTAGTCTCTCCCTCATTGTAACTATTATTGAATAGTGTTCTCTTTATTTCCCAGAGGTTTCTCTTGCAGAGTTTTGCATCATCCTGCTCCAGTATTGACTAGTTATTTCTAGATCTGCTATGTAGTCACAGTTCTGGGCCTTCTAGTCCCTTTTCCCCTGGGTGCTGAGCCGCTGTTTCTGAACATCACGACTTCCTCTTGCTTGTATTCTGTCTTGTGTTTTAGAATACACCCTCAAGTTACATCCCAGCAAAGTGAGTGTGGGAGGTAAATTTTCTAAATCCTTGCTTGTTGAAAATGTGTGCAACGTGTCCCTCTCTCAGTAGGCTGGTTGTTTTACTGAGAATAATTTTCTAGGTTGAGAGTCATTTACCTCACAACGCTGCTATCTTCAAGCATGGTGTATTATGTATGGGACATCAGACACCAGTTTGGTTCTGAGTCTTTTAAATAACATTTTAAAAAGTATGTTTCTCTTTGGAAACCTTAAGGATAATTGATGTGACAAAATTTCACAATGATGTGTCTAAGTACGTTTAATTTGATCAGTACCCAGTTAACCTCCAGAGTGGAAGACACTGCTTTGTTTAATTTTGGAAGATTTTCTTCACTTCCTTTCTTAATTTTCCTTCTACCATTTCCTTTTGCAAATATCTATTATTTTGATGTTGGAATTCCTGTTTTGTACATTAACTGTATTTTTTTATTTTCTCCCCTCCTTTCATATTCCCTTTCATTTTCCTTTTTAATAGGAATACGAACTCTGGAAGATTTCCTTGAGCTTTATATTCCAATTCTGAATTTTTCAAGAGTAATCATTATGTTTTCTCTCCTGTTCCTTATTCATGGCTTCCTCTTCTTGCTTTAAGGATGAAACATCTTAGATATCTGTATTTTTCTAGTTAGAAATTTAATTGAACTTTTTTTTTAAACCTTTCTTGATAAATGTTTGTTTCTTGGTCCAGTTTTCTTAGGCTTCTTCCTGTAGCCTTTTACCTAAAAGGCTGTAATGTGTTTTTGCCTGTTTAAACCTAAGAGTGGAAAAAAATAACCTAGATGGCCGACTCTATCCTCTGGGCATAACAGCAAGATTTTTTATTATTATTCTTTTTCACCTCAAAGGGCAGGAAGTTGTTATGCTAGAGTTCCTCAATGTGCTAAAATGCTAAGCTAGCTAAGCCTTTGCTCTAGATATCAACATCCAAGCATATTGTTTCATTTCTCTCTGGACAGTTTATTCAATTTTGTTTTTAGAAAGATCTTTTTCTTTTTAGAACCTCGATGTGAATGTCTGGCTAAAGATCATCCTGTTTGTCTTGGCACCTATGTCCTTCATAATACAGCTTCCTCTGCATGTATTTCTGTCCATTTATCACTTGTCAGAAATATGTTGACATTTCTTGTCCATTGATACCCCTCTTTTCTATTTAGTTGGTATAGTTTTATAACTTTAATTTCATGTGTTTAATGAAGATTTAGGAGGGAAAAGATACACACATATGCATTTTATCTGATGTATTTGTTTTCTCTGGCTGATTTAACAATTTACCAAAAGCGTGGTGCTTTCAAATAACAAAAATTTACTCCTTTAGAGATCTGGAGGACAGAAGTTTGAAATCAAGATCATGGAGCTGAAATCAAGGTGTCAACAGGGCTGTCCTCCCTACATAAGATCAAGGTGACAGTTCATGACCTGGCCTTTTCCAGTGTCTAAAACTACATTTCCCGTACTCTTTCTCCATGTTCTAAGGCAGCATAAAACATCTTCTCTCTCTAACTCTACTTCCCTTTGCTTCTATCACATGGTTCTTTTCTATTCTATCTCAAATCTCCCTCTGCCTCCCCTTATAAGGATACATGTAATTGCAGCAGGGCTCCCCTGGATAATCAACTATAAACATCACTAATTTAGTCACATCTTTAGTATTTTTTGCTAAGGAATTGGCATTTGGGTACAGATTAGGGTACAGATAATTTTTGCAGACCATTATTCATGCAACCACATCTACCATTTTGAATCCCATATATATTGCCTTTTGAAATGCTCATAAGAGCGTAGAGAGAGGGATAATTAATGTGGCTGTGGTAAGAGATCTCTTCAGGATACATTTACCAAGGGATATTTAGACTTCGAAATCTGGGGTTGCCTTTTAAATGTCAAAAATGATTCTCAAATTTCTTTTCTCATGGTCCAGGGACAAAAGAATCCCTTGTGTTGCCATTTGTCTCTACAAAAACCTTCCTATAGAAAATGAGATTAATAATTTTTGCTAAGTAAAGCACTGGAGTTTTTATATTATGAAAAATTACTCCTGTAGACCTAGTGCTTGTCTTATCCACTTAATTCTCTGGTATGCATTATTTTGTTATGCTACTTATATATTTTTGATCTTCATATTTTTGTTCTTTAATCTAAAATTGACCATAACCTCTCAATGTCCTTCCCCTGAACATTTTCCATAGGCTCTGAATGGTGACAAGTTTCTTTGTTTAACAAAAGGATAATAGGCATAATTAATGAGCTCTTTTCATTTTTGTCACTTTACCTTTACTATCTACTTGATTTTCTAAAATTTACTTCAGTAGCTCTATTGAATTTTTCATTTTTTGCTGCTTTCCTCATTATGTTGAATTTTCTCCATATTTAATTGAAGTCTACTGAACTTCCTTAAAATAGCTGTTTTGAGTTCTTTTATCAGGAATTTCATACATCTCCACTGTTTAGGGTGTGTCATTGGCACCTTATTTTGTCTGTCTGGTGATGTCATGTTTCCCTCACTGTTCTTGATTCTTGTGATCACACTTCAGTGCCTACACACTTAGAAAAACAGGTGTTATTTCAGTCTTCACAGACTGGCTTTGTCTGAGAAATTCCTGAAGCAGGTGTAAGTATTGAAGCATGCCAGAAGCCTGGGTCCACTATGGTGGGTATGACATGAGGGCAGACGTTGCTGGCATGGTACTTTCAGAAGCCTAATATCTACTATGGCAGGTGCAGCCCAAGAGTAGGAGAAAGCCCAAAGCAGCTATGGCTGGTACATCACTGGGGTGCCTAAGGACTATTGGGAGCTATGGATATAAGCTAGAGGTCAAGTTCACCATGCAAGCCTGAAGTCTAGGAAGGTGTAGTCTCACATGGTACCAAGGCAGGTCTAGAAGTTTAGTTTGTGAGTACTGGCCCAGAATAGGGGCCAAAGGTTTTCTCAGTATTAGGATTTACTTTAGTATGCCCAGAGTTGGAGTCCAAGGCAAATTATTTGCTTTCTTCCCTTTCTTTCCCCCAAAGAAATGGTATTTCTTTGTATGCGCTATATTGCTTGGGGCTTGGAAAGGAGTAATGTAGGCAATGAACGTAAAACTGTCCTACTTACCCTCTTCAGTGCATTTCTTACCTGGCTTCCTTAGCTCCTATGAAGGTATTTTTATGCACAGATAATTGTTCAAACTGATATTTCTTCAGGGGGATGACTGCTGGAGAGTCCTATTCTACCATCTTGTTCCCTTCAACCTTGACATTTACTATTTAACATGATCTCTACAAACTCTGTGTGATCATCAATTATTATTATGTCCCTTTAGCATTCCAAAAACAGACTCTGGGATGAGAAGTGACTTGTTCAAAACCATACATCTAGTGAATGGAAGACCCAGGTTTTAAATTAAATCTAAATAGTGCCAGAATTTGTAGTCTTTCAATTACATACCACTATAGGGACTATTTGTGAGCTAAAAATGCTACAGATTTGAATCTTTCACAAAAATCCTCTTATTTGTGGATGCATTTTAATAATGTGACTCTAAATACAGCTTATAGCAGTAGAAATTTAAAATCTGAAGCATAAAAAAAGCCAAAAGGAATTTGGAAGCTCTTAGAAAGACAACTTCAACAACCCCTTCCATGTGTTAGGTAATTTATAAAATTCCTGTGTTCAGAAAAATTTCATTTTTCTTTCTCTGTTTGTTGCAAGCATCTCTCTTCTGTCATAAAGACTCTGTTGCTTTGGCAAAATAAGTTAGAGCAAAATTTTAAAAGTGTATCTAAAAACATGTTCATTCTGCTGTAGGAAGTAAAATTATAGAAGTTCGACAGTTGGGCATCCAGATTTGAAGAAGAAAAAAATAGTAGGCATGCCAACATTTCACTTTGAAATAGAAAACACAATCCAAAATTAGGAAAAGGTGACAATCAATTCAGAAATTCACTTATGAGCTGATATATAATTACATGCTTTGACTTCCATTTTGAATATATAACATTTCACAGAATTCTAAGTAAGGATCTGAAATAGATACAATGGTCAAATAGTCTCTATCCTTCTTGCCAAAAGATATTCTGAACTTGTACAGATTTAGCAGTTTTTTTCAGAGAGAATATTTCTGATACAACTGAAGAATTAATGTGCTGGTGATTTTATCTGACAAAATTGCCATGGTTTTTGCAATATCTTGGCCTAAAATGAAGAGAAAACAAATTATTTACATCCTAGTTAAAGTTTGACACTTTACTTTTACTTTTTGCTCCCCCTAGAAATCTTGCTCTGCTTTATTTTTGCCAGTCTAGATCCTTTTCTTCTAATTTGGCTAATGCTGATCCTTTGCCAATATTGTCAGACCAGGTATCTCATCTTATTTTATTTTCCAAAGAACCCTCTCACATAAGTACTGTCCTCTCACATAAGTACTGTCATTTCTTTTTTTCAGATGAGATTAAGAGTCAGAAAGACCAGATTTTCGAAATAATTTAAGATTCAACTTCTTAGTCAATTTGGCATACAGTGATCTTCATTACTATGTTTGTAATATACACTATCTGATTTAATTCTTATTTGTTAAAGTTATTTTCTCAAACAGAGGATGAAAGCTTTAAGGTAGAGTCCTTGTATCATATTTTTACCATATTCTCCACACTGTTCTGTACAATGACAAATACATAGTAGGAGCTCAGGAAATCCATGACCAGTCCTAAGTAAATGCAAATGGACCCTTGGGTAATGGGAAGGCATTCATTTGTTTGTAAGTGTGAAGTTGATTCTTGGAATCTGCATTGGCTTTATCAAGCTAGTAGGGACAGCACCTGCTTATCTATATACCGGAACAAGGAAGAGAAGACAAAGACTAGAAGACAATCATATGTCCATGATTAAAGAGCATGGACATATCTGGGATCTTTTACTTTCATTCAGGTTTGTGGACTGTAGGCAGTTTTAAAATTATAGTTCTCAGGAACTGAAACAGGGTTTGACAGACTAACAGAGTAAGAGAATAGCAATTAATTCTACTTAAGGACTTGTGTTTTTCTTTTCTTTTATAATTTATTCCTGTCTTTATTACCTTATCCCTATCACACATTTCATTTGATAGTATCCTACTGATTTACTTCACATACTTCAAAAATAGTACTATTATGTATGATTTATTTTATAATTCAAAAAGATTCTCTTTGATAATATTAGCTTCCTTAGGAGAATTATAAGTCTTAATATGTGATGTTATGGGACCAGATAGTTTCCTTGCCTTTATTTTTCAAATCCAGCATTTAATCCCATGAATCTATGGGGATGCCCACAGCCTTCCATGTAAGTGCACACATTTATGCCTGGACTAATAAAATTTATTTTCCAAAAAAAAAAAAAAAAAAACAGTTGTCAAATGTAAATTTAAATGCCCAGTAAACATTGTAAGTGTATGTATAAAAATAATGTTAAAGTGTTCTCAAATCTCACTGATTGTGAGAAATACCAAAGAAAGGGCCAAATGGAATATTTAGTTATAGAGTATCATAAAGAGACTTGACTGTAACTCTTTCTGGTTAGAGGTGATGGGAGGTGTATGGACTGAAGGTTTGTGTCCTCTCCAATATACATATTGAAGCCCTAACTGCAGTGTGATGGTACTTGAAGGAGAGGCCTTCAGGAGGTGAGTAGGCTCAGATAAGGTCATGAGGGTGGGACCCCTAGTATAGGATTAGCGTCCAGAGTTCTTTCTTCCTCTTTCTCCCAAGTAAGGATATAAAGAGAAGGCAGACATCTGCAAGCTCAGAAGAGGACTGTCATCAGGAACTGAATCTGCTGGCACTTAGATCTTAGACTTCCCAGCTTTCAAACTGTAAGAAATAAGTGTCAGCTGTTTAAGCCACACAATATGTTGTGTTTTGTTACAGCAGCCCTGGATGATTTAGGAAGACTGAGTGTCAAGCTGTTCTTCTGGACAAGTAGAAGGTAGAAATTTAGATAATGGTTTTCATATGAGCCACAAGTAGACATAAGCTAGATTGCAAGATCAATACCAGGAGCCAAGGAAACGCAAAGACAGTGTCTGAGAGGTAACTTCCAGAATGGTGCGTGAAAAGCTCTGAACATTTTCCCCAGTGAAACAACCATAACTGATGAAAGTCATCAAAGGAAAAAAATACCCAAACATTTAAAGACTCTGGAAATTGTCCTATGGAGCACGGCTGTATAGATTTTTCTTAAGGAAAGAGAGAGTCTATGAGAGCAGAGATCTCCAAGGCTCACTACAAGGGAACTAACTTTATTTGGAATAGTTCAAGTTTAAGAGTGCTATTTCAAAAAGGAGATTTTAGTGGTATTTTAAAGGTACCTGAGATTTGTTTTAATCAAGTATAAGAAGATAGATAGACACTAGACTTAACTGTCATAACTCACAGATCTCTAGAAGTAGGAAGCATGGCATCATACCCCTGACACAAATGTGCTGTAGAGGAAGCAATAGAGTTGGTCAGAACCAAATGGAGCAGAGAACAAGTGAACAGAAATCTTTGTTGTGTTTTCTGTGGAAAAGGAGTGGGTGAAACAAGGTAAATAGGCTTGGGATTGGCTAGTTTATTGATTTCAGTGATGTCTGGGGTGTAAAAAGGTATTTAGATTTCTGGTACTTGGCCCTGGGTGATTAGGGCAGATGGATCTTGGAGTCAGTGTGAGAGCACCATAAAAGAGTCAGGTGGGGGTGTGGTCTCTAGATTGGTTGGCTGGCATTGGAAAGGTGTGCTCCCAGGCAAGTTCTTCACTGTGTCCAGGAGGGCAGTCCTAAAGGGCAGTCCTTCCAGCGTCAGCAAGGCCCCAAGATGTCAAAATGTCAGAATACAGAAAAGACAAGACATGGATCATGCAATGTGGTAAGCAATCAAGATGAGACTGGTCATGCCATAAGAGCAAGAAGCTAAATGGTAGGCACATTAGAAGTTTAGCAGAATGAACCAGGGAAAAGACACTTCTTCTTAATTGAAACAAACCTCAAAGACTGGCTTCAAAGTTTACTCTGGCAAGAACCCAAATGTAATTGGATCAGACTATGGACAACTTTTATCCTGTGAGTTCTGTGTGCATGCCCATGATTTCTGCCTTTTAGGAGTGACTCCAGAGAGTGCACAGTGTTAGGGGAATGGAATTCACTGCAGTAATTCAGCTATATAACTAAACAAATAAACAACAAAAGAATAATAGCAACAAGTCCCAAAGAAGTGAGGAGAATAGATACTCGGAGTTGAATATTACATTAAACTGTCAGTTTCAACAAAGAGTTATGAGAGATGCAGAGAAGCAAGAAACTTTGTACAAAGAAATAAAAAAGTTAACAGAACCACCTGCTTTTAAGAGGATCTGTGCGCTCGACTGACTAGACCAACTTTCAAAGCAACTATTATAAATATGTTCAAAGAGCTAGAGGAAAATATACCTAAAAAAGGAAAAGAAGATATGATGGCAATGATTCATATTGAGAAGAATTATGAACAAAGAGAAAAAAATTATAAAAATTCAAACCAATTCTAAAGCAGAAAACTACAATAAAAGTTAAAAATTTAATAGAAAGGCTCAATGGTATATTTGATCTGGCAGAAGAAAGAATCAATGATCTTAAAAATAGATCATTAGAGAGTATGAAATTTGAAAAATAGAAAAAAATAGAATGAATGAACAGAGACTTAGAGAAATGGGAGACACCATTTAGTGCAACAACATAGGGATAGTAGCAGTGTAAGAAGGAGAGGAGCGGGAGAAAAGGACAGAAAAAAGACTCAAAACTTTAATGGTTGATAACTTTCTAAATTTGATAGAAAATATTAATTAGTACATCAAGGAACCCAGGAAGTCCAAGTAGGATTAGTGTAAAAGGATCCACACCCAGTCACATCACAGGCAAAATGTTGAAAGACAAGGACAAAGGGAAAACTCTTGAAAACATCAGGAGATAAACAACTTGTCACTTCAAGGGAACCCCAAGAAGAATAACAACTCACTTCTCACCAGAAATATTGAAAGAAGAGGAAGGAAAATGTCATATTCAAAGTAAAGAAAGAAATTGAAAGGAAAAACCAAAACACTCTTATCAATCAAGATCCTTCAATCCAATAAAACAAACTTTAAAAATAAAAGTGAAATAAAAACTTTCACGGATAAACAAAAGCAATGAATTTGTTGTGAGGTGAGCTGCCTTATATCAGATATCCACAGTGAAGATTCTCATGGCTAAAAGCAAGCGACCCCAGATTGTGGTGACGTTCACACAATTCTGAGCATACTAAAAGACTGAATTGTACACTTTAAATGGATGGAGAGTATGGTATGTAAATTATATTCTGAATAAAGCCATTTTTTTTAAGCCATGTCCAAAGAGTTGAAATTGAAAGCCAAGTTTTTATTTCAAAGAAAATATTAATCTAAAGGGGTTAACCAGAGAGTTCAACCAAAAACAGTGATGATATCACACTGTTCGGAGTGAACACTACGGACCTTAAAAAAACCATATCCTAGGAATGGACCAAATGTGAAATCTCAAAGACTAAAAATGTTAAAAACACAGGAAGTTACCAAGCACTGAGTTTTATTAATGATTCATAAAGAAAATAAGCTATGAGCAACAGCATGTCTGAGAGGTGTGGCGCTTTCAGACACAGCTCTTTGAACTCCCTTTTTAGTTCTGGGGTGCCATTTAGTCTGGGGACGAGTAGTGCTAACTACACACAAGGCAAGTTAGAGGAACGTCAGTGAGCTTGGGAATCTCTCACTTTTTATGTCTTCCAAGCCCATATCCTTGTCTGGTCAATGACTAATGTTCATATTTCTCTCAGCTGAAGTCCACAAATTACAGGATAATTTATAATAAATAATCTAGATAGACTACATATATCCAGCTAAAAGCAGATGTAGAAAGAAACCATCACAATGCAACTCCTTAGATTTCTCATTCCTCTTTAGCTAGTAAATTCCATCTGTCAGTATTTGCAAGGAGTTCTGGTTAGGATCAAAACTGTCTTAGGCATCCCTTATGATAAACAAGTTACGGAGTCATGAATTTTTTTCTTCCTTATAGGTAACAGGCCCATTAACAAGGGTGCCTACAAGTCTGGTTGTTGGAGAAGAGGTTTGAGCAGTTGAGATAATAATACAGGCTTTACTCTTATGCCAAATCTTTCCTTAAGTTTTACAAATGTGTGCATATATCAAATAATCATTACAGGATCACTACATTGGGTCTGTATTATAAGATGGCATAAACAAACTTGAAAATGTTCATATTTGAGCAACCATGATGATGAGAAAACTCAAAATCATGACATGAGATAAATCTGAAAAACTGGAGGGTATTTAATCTGGAGGTGAAAAAATTTGGCTTCAGAAGAAAAAAATGTGTGTGTTAGGAAGGGAGCGTGATACACCAGACATCGTCAATATCTGTCTGAAGTGCCTATCTATGAAAGAGGGGTTTAAAACGCTTGTGTGTGAACTTAGGAAACAATGAGTAGAACTAATGGACACTGCATTCTAATTGTCAAAAGATGTAATGTGTTGTCTTGGGCACATTAAGGAATTTCCCATTATGTAGCTAACGAAGGGTAGATTGAACTCTCTCTTATCAGAAACACTGTTGATGTATCCAATGTGGGCTACATGGTAGATCGACCATCCTTCCTGGTTTGCCCGTGACAGTGGCTGTTTACTCTTTAGGTACAATTTTTAATGGGGCCCTTCTTACTCTCAAAAGTGCTCCAGAACATGATATGTTGACTTATGTAGAACTGTGATTTCTCACCTCTGGCTAAATATTACAGTAAACCATAAAAGGGCTCGTGACTAGACATTTCCCTCAAACCATGTAACATCAGAATCTAGGGGATGAGATGCAACCATTAGTAAGAAGTGAAAGCTATGTTAACAAATTTGATGTAAGCATTCCAAATTATATATAAAATCAGCACATTGTACCCCATAAATGCATTAAGGTGCACAGTTAGATTTAATCAAAAAATTAAGAGAAAAAATAAATACAAGGTTTTCAAGTAATTTTAATGTGCAACAGGGGTTGAGGATCCCTCTCCTAGGGACTCTCCTATTTTAACCTTAAAATGAATCCTATGATTCTGTTTTAGGATAATACATGTTGTACTCTACAAAAAAAGAAAAGCATGAAACTGTGATACCATTACAAATACAGTTCAGAATAAAACAAACTGAAACATAAATTCTCTCTGTTTTTCTAATCCCATGTATATGCTTTTATTTCCAACCCCCCAAAGAGCTCCTCTTCATCCCCTCCCCCAAATCTGATGATACTTTTACAGTTCCATTTTATTTTATCAAGTGAAAAATGGATCACATAAAGCTTTTCTTTTCCTTGGGAAGACCTGAGTCCATGAAGGATCTTACACTGCACTTATGGTCTTCCTTTAATGAGGTAATTATTCTGTCAAGCGTTGGGCTAAGAGGTTTACCATGTGGCAACATTGAATTAAATTGGTGCACAGTAGATACGGCAGTTGTTGAGCTTTCTTATTAGTTTATTAGATTTGATCCTTTGAAATATTTCACCACTTACCTAGGAGCCTTTGAATTCACTTTAATGAGTCTAGTCTTTTGTCAGCTGCTTCTTGAAAATCATTTCACTTCTTATCCTGGCCATTCAAGGATTGTGGGCTACATGCTAATAATGTATTTTTCATTTAATAAGTACTGAGAGGAAAAATAAAACCCACTCTGGTCAATTGTTTCCATGGATATCTTCCACTTAAGTGATGAAGATGTGTGATGAGGATTGCAAAATACCATGTTGAAATCCAAAATGACATTTTAAGAGATAAAATTTGCCCAGGATATCTGAAATGTTGATATAACAAGAAACATTTTATACAGCTGATACCATTCTGTGCACATTTTAAGAGATGTGTAGTGCCCCTGTTTTGTTTTATTATGAAACATAAAGTAAGTGCTAAGATTATTGGGTTTTCAAAGAAGAAAATAATAATTGTGTCTATTTCCCTACCATGCTCAGGAGTCATTGTTCTCTACCCTGGAATCTTCAGATGAAATACTGAAAACCCTTCATTTGCTAGCTTGAAGAATGGGTAGCTCAACTGAGGGAGTCCAACCCTGCTTTCAATTCCTAATATAAATTATTTGCTCTTGCCATCAGATGTGGTAGGCAGCCGCCACTCTTCATCTCTTTCTCTGTGTGTTCTAATGTTCCTTATTTGCCCCAGAGCCTCATAAAACACACGAGCAGCCTGGAAACCATGATTACCAGTGTAATCATTTAATGAAACAAAGCAAAATTAGTCACCAAAACAACTGGCACTAAAAAAATAATTTCGCATAGGAAAGGAGTTCTAGCCTGATTTGTCTTTCAGATGTCTAATCCTTTTCTGGCTCCCTCTGGCTCATCTGATGACAGAGCAGATTTTTTCCTATAAAAGACAAAAAGACTGGATAACTGTGTGAACCAACATGGAATAAATCATGTCCATGCTATTCTGCCTTGCCATTTGGTCCTTATCAATGTCTGTAACTTTGTGCTTAATAGAGTTAAGTAGGGCCTTGGCAGAAAAGCAGGATTAGGGTGATCAGAAAGATCACATCTATTTATTTCTATTTTAGGTGGTTGAGTATTACATCGAGTTTTCTATTTCAAGGATCTCTAGTAGGCAATCCACTATTTGATTTGTGTTCAGAAATCTCTTCAAAAAGGAACTCTCTTCTTTCTGAACTAATCCTGGAATAAGTAATAAGTGCATTCTTGTCTCCTATTGCTAGTAATTTTTACAACTTTCAGATTTTTCTCTGACACAGAAACACTGATGAGCCATCTGTAGCCATTAGTTTCCTTTCCAGCCTTCCAGCTCTTTTGTGTTTTGTATTTATGCATGAGGCATGTATGTATGCATTTATTTAGGGGGTGGCTATTGATTTATAACCCTACCATAATCTGGAATGAGTAAAAGATGGCTTGTGAGAATATAGAAAATATACCAAAATTACAGAAGTTAGAGGCAATGAACAAATAAATAAGAGAAAACACAAAGCATGGATTGGAGCTAACAGTGATTACATTATGCGTAACCAATAACATATTCACTCGTTAATAAGAGAGCTATGATTTGACTCCAAGGAGCCATCTTAAAAAAATCAACCCAGTTAGTTACACAATTTACAGGGACTGTAAGATAAAATCAAAGTAATTTCTCGGGAGTTGCACCATTAATCTTCATGCTGCCACCAGTCAGTCTTTTCTCCCTGGAGTTTTTAAACGAAGCAAATGTGATGCAATATAATAAATAAATAATGTTCACAGGGTATTACATCCATAGATAAATCTATTCTCTTTACTTTTTGAACCAAAATATTTATGGGAGTATAAATTTATAGTGTGATTGTTTATATTAATAATTCTGTTTCAACATATTTTAATGATACTGGTGATGATTATTTTTGTGTCTGTATGTGAATTCAATGGCCAATATATAAAGATGAAGGAAGGCTCAAATGCCCCAGGTATGTGAGTGGTTGGGGTTAGGGTGAGTTCCTTTCATTCTACTCATATTTCACATTTCCCTGTGTACTTTTAAGTTTACACTGTTTGTACTAAAGTGATCTACAGGTTTGAAAATCCCTGTCTTATTTCACTTTGTTTCTAAGCCTCAGTTTAGGTTACAGTCCCTCCTAAAACTGATTAAAGGCAATGTGAGTAGGATTTCCTGACCCATTAGATATAAGTTGGGAGAGAAAGAAAGCAGCTGAGGATGACCCGAGGTTTTTGAGCTGAGTGCTGAGAAGGATGGAGTTGCCAGTGATGGAGATACGAAAGACAGTGGAAAGTGGGTGGGCGGGGAACAGATTTCAGAGGGAACATGGAGAGCCAGTTTGGGGTAAGTTAAGTTTCAATTGTTTCTGGGATATCCAAGTGGGAAATTTGAGGAGACACTTGGATATGACAGTGTAGAGTGGGAAGTAGTCTGGCAAGAGTGATAAATGTAAGCGTCCCAAGGTATAAATGGTATTAAAAACCATAGGCTAAATAAGAGAGTGAGTTTAATACAGGGTAAAAAGCGGGGGCTCTGTAGTCTGAACTCTAAAGCGTTTCACTTTGAGGAGTTTGGTAAAATGAGGACAGATCAGCAAATGGGACTGAGAAAAGGCCAGTGATGCAGAAGCAAAACCAGAAAGGTAAGGAATCTTATTTATTTATTTTTTTTCCACCTGTCAGGGCCTGGGTTTCACCCTAGCGCACGAGGCAGTGGGTGGTGAGCTGAGGCCCCTGCTGGCTGTGGGCGCCGCATCTCACTCCCGGCTACAGCCAAAGCCGGGGGTGATTTTCAACAAGGTAAGGAATCTTAGAAGCCAAATGTTGAAGGTGTTTCAGGGAGGAGTCAGTAAAAATTGTGTCAAATATACATGAAAGATCCAGTAAAAGAGAGCTGACAATTAACCATTAGATTTAGCAACATGGAGGTCATTGGTGACATTGGGAAAAAACAGTTGGGGCAAAAACCTTACTCCGGTAAGAGTAAGAGGAAACGGAAAGAGATGCATTAGTAGTGCTGAATATCAACAACACGTAGGGAGGTTACACGATTGGGGGGGAGAGCAGGGAGATGGAGTTATTGATGGACAGGGACGGGGCTAACAGAAGAAAAACATTTAAGAAAGAAGAAATCCCAGGGGAAGGTCTGGATTATGCCCTTCAGTGAGGAAGAAGGATGGGTTCTAGGGGAGACATTGCCCTGGGAGGGGACAGTTAGTCCACCCATGGTACAGAGAATAGAGAAGGAGCTTGCAGGCAGTAACTGTGGTGAAATGGGACACTCAGTCTCCAGCTGAGAGTGAGGACTGGGGACAAAACTGGCATGTTTGAGGAGACAGGGAAGGTATGTAATAATTATCTAAGGAAATGTAGTACGATTGCCAGGTTACCGTAAGGATCCAATTTATATTAATACTCATACATTTGGAGTGAGACTAGTCAGCATCCTTGAGCACCTTTCTCCAACTATGTCAGCTGTCTGAGTGGGGGGCCCTGGCATAGAAAGCAGCTGATTTTAAACAGGGTGGGTTTTTTTCTTTGTAATTATTTTTTATTTACAGTTAAGTTTGTCATCTAAAAAAAAGCCCAGAAGTGATGTATTTCACACTGTATTTGCATGGCATCAACTTGTCTCTTCACTCAATAAATAGTAGCTGGCGTTTTGGTGGTTAGTGAAACAGACGTGGTTCCTGCACTCAGGGATTCACACGTGGCCCATGGAATTCCTGTTTGTGGAAGGCAGTGTGGTGAGCTTGAATGGCACAGGTTTGGTGTATGGAAGTCAAACATGATCTGCTGAGACTGGAAAATGAGTAACCGTTTTGAAAATGTTATTTCTAGGTACAAAGACATTATAGCAGCCACAATTATTTCTAATATTTTAAGTAAAAAGGTCTCAAACTTTGGACTCAGGGCTTTTTTATACTCTTAAATTTTTTTTAAGGACCCCCTAGAGCTTTTGTTTATGGGGGTTATATCCATTGATATTTACATACTAGAAATTAAAATCAATAAATTAAAAGCATATTTATTTACTTTAAAAAATAATGATAAAGTCATTACACATTATTTTATCTTCACGCACATAACATACTTTTTATGAACTATAACTATATTTTGAACTATAAAAAATGCTCAGGATTGAGAGAATGTGAGTGCTATTATTGTATTTTTTTTTTTCAAATTTCTGACTTAGTAGATGCACCTGGATTCTAATCTCTGCTCTGCATTTAGTCTGTTGTGATAGCATGTATCACATAGCCTCTAGAAAATTCCACTGTAGACTTGGGAGAAAGTGAGAGCAAACAAGGCAAAAAGCAGCTTAGCATTATTATAAAACTGATTGTGACCTTGTGGACTCTGAGAGGGTTGTGGGGGCTCCAGTGGTCTCCAGAGCATTTTGAAAATGGTTACTCTCAGTAGTAGCTGTTACAGCGTGAAGCAAACATGGGCATTAGCTGTAACAGTAGCCTATGGGTGTTGCATCAGAAAACAGAATTCCTTGATAGTTTAGAGTAGAAAGGCATTGACTGATAATTTACCTCTTTTTTTAGTTTTGCCTTTTCTTTAACTAGTATGTTTATTAAAAACATAGAGTTGATGACATTTACGGGAGTCTGGAATTCAGCTGTTACCACTCTTCATCGTGCAACCCTGGAAGATGAAACTGAGGCACAAAGAAGCGAAAACTGTGGTTGCAGTGATGGTTCGGGACAGCTAAATATTTCAGAATATAAAATGGAAATCTACTACATTGAGCTGTTGTCAAAACCACTACATATAGTTAGTATAAAATTGAGTATTTCAAATAATATAATTTACCATATAGATTTGATTGACTATCTCTGGAGGGTGTCAAAAACTGTATACATATTTTAAGAAAGGAAAACCTGCATTAAAAGTGTAATACTCAGTATCTACTGATAACGAAAGCACCCTTAATTGGAGATGTCAAAGGTGACTGGAGTGTTGGAAATTGAATACAGTTTTTTCTTTCTTAAAATATGTATACCTTTTTTGGTGTCCTCTGAAACGATTTTAATTTTTTTTTTTCAGACAAATCTACTCACACACTCCTAATTATTCAGAGGTGGCTGCTTGGAGATGAGGCACAAAGTTTGGAGGGGATTAAGAAGTTATTTCTTGGATTTTCTCGGTAATTTTAGATTCTTTTAAGTCATGGTGACACTATAGTACGTTAGTCATTTGCTTCAAAAACAGCAAAGGTAAAAAGGAAAGGAACAAAAGGAAAAGAATAGAAAGACATAGGTTCAGAGTTTTCTCTAAGCCATTTTCTTTACCTACATGATGGAAATAAATGTCCCTTTGACAGCAAAGGTTATTTAGTGAGCAGCACTTGGAATTGCTGTGAATCTTCACTATCTGTTGCATGCTTTAATTACAAACTGAGAAACAGCAAAAATCCCAAATTTCTTTAAAAGAAATAAAGATTCAATGTATGCTATTACCAATGCTAGAAGCAGCTTGCACACACACACACACACATACACGTCTCCCACCATCAAACCCCCAACCCCTCATTGCAGAGGTATGTCTGGAAGGAGGAGCAAATATTACCTATTCTGTTACATCCATTATTCAGAATATTTTTATAGAGAAGGTAATGTATAGTTAGCAATCTAGCTAGAAATTTAAAACCTATAAATAGAAATCTGAGAAAAGATAAGCCAAACATGTCTTCAGAATCCTTTTCTTTCAACTTTTTAAGATAGGGATTTTTTTCTTTTTTAAGACAGTGGTACTTATAGGAGAGAGGATTGTCTGTAATCTACCCTCACTCAGCCTCGAGCTCCTTGTCTGTTTACCATTTTCTTCTTCTTCTTTTTTTTTGAGACAGAGCCT
>CAUYQV010056346.1:0-15004 GCA_963574575.1 Galagoides demidoff | reverse complement strand
GTCTCCTGCCTCCACCTCCCAAGTAGCTGGGACCACAGGCGCCCGCCACAACGCCCGGCTTTTTTTTTTTTTTTTTTTTGGTTGCAGCCATCATTGTTGTTTGGCGGGCCCAGGCTGGGGATTCTAACCCGCCACCTTAGGTGTACGTGGCTGGCGCCTTAGCCGATTGAGCCACAGGTGCCGAGCCTACTTTTTTTTTTTTTTAGACAGAGTCTCACTATGTCACCCTTAGTAGAGTGCTGTAGAATCACAGCTCACAGCAACCTCAAACTCTTGGGTTTAAGCAATTCTCTTGTCTCAGCCTCCCAAGTAACTGGGACTACAGGTACCCACCACCACGCTGGCTATTTTTTGGTTCTGGTTGTTTGGCAGGCCAGGGCTGGATTCGAACCCACCAGCTCTTGTGTATGTGTCTGGTGCCCTAGCTGCTGAGCGATGGGCGCTAAGCTGTTTTTATTTTATTTTATTTTATTTTATTTTAAATTTATTGTTGGGGATTCATTGAGGGTACAAGAAACCAGGTTACACTGATTGCATTTGTTAGGTCAAGTCCCTCTGACTGTTTTTTGTTTTTTTGAGACAGAGTCTCACTATGTCGCCCTTGTAGAGTGTGGTGGTGTCACAGCTCACAGCAACCTCAAACTCTTGGGCTTAAGCAATTCCCTTGCCTCAGCCTCCCAAGTAGCTGGGACTACAGGCACCTGCCATAATGCCCAGCTATTTTTTGGTTGTAGTTTTCATCGTTTTTAGCATTGTTTGAACCCACCATCCCTGGTGTATGTGGCCAGTGCCCTAGCCACTGAGCCCATCCCTACCTTTGGCTGTGTGACCCTAGTCAGGTCACTTACATGGAGTCTTAGATCCTTATCTGCAAAATAGGCAGAATGAATGTCAGCCGCAGGGTGCTGGGAGGATGCCAGGGGAGGAAGGGGTGCAGGATGGTGGGTAAGAACCCAGGAGCAATCTTAGGACAACCTTGGACTATTGACTGGATGAGTCGCCCAGCCCTGGGCATGTTTGTTACAGTCTCTTGCCCACGTGTCACTCTGGCCAGGACATCCAGGTGTCGCCAGGCCATGTCTTCCTTATGCCTGTACTGGGCCTAAATTTACCTATATGCCACCCCTACAGCTTCTACCTGGCCTGTGTGGTCCTGGGGCTCCAGTTCTTACATGAGAAGAAGATCATTTATAGGTAGCTTTTGGCCCAGGGGTCCATGGGGAAGGTGGGGTGGGAGAGGGGCGATGCTACCCTCTTCCCAGGCTGCTCTGGGGGCAGTGGCAGTTCCCTGGGTCTTACTCCTTCTCAGCCTCTTTGATGCACTCTCTTCTCACTCAGGGACCTGAAGTTGGATAATCTTCTGCTAGATGCCCAGGGATTCCTGAAGATTGCAGATTTTGGGCTATGCAAGGAAGGTGGGGGTCAGGATCATATCCTCCAGCAACACCTACCCAACCAAGACTGGTGGGGTGGTGGGCAGGTGGAATCTTCCAGGAAATCTTCTGCCCATCTGTGGATGCCCTGGTACCCTCACACCCCAGCCCTTGTTCTAGGGGACAGCTAGCCACACTGGCCTCTCCTTCCTGACCCTGGAGGCTCTCAAACAGCCCTAGCCTACAGTTGGCCAGAGGGAAAGCCTCTGGTTAGGTCTGGGAATTGGTCCTGCCCCCTGTGGGACCATGTGAGTGTGGCTGAGACTCTGTCTCCTCATGCAGTTACATGGCATTGTAATCATTTCCAGCTCTTCAGGTACCAGGAAGGGCTGGATGGGGTTGGGTTCCTAGAATCCTCCTGGTTGGCTATTGGTTCTTTCAATTGCAGAGGTTGAATGGGACACACTGCATTGGTATGTGTGTTGATTTGCAGGGATTGGCTTTGGGGACCGGACAAGCACCTTCTGTGGCACCCCAGAGTTCCTGGCTCCGGAGGTGTTGACCCAGGAGGCGTACACGCGGGCTGTGGACTGGTGGGGGCTGGGTGTGCTGCTCTATGAGATGCTGGTGGGCGAGGTGTGTGCTGGAGTGGGCTGCCAGGGCTTGGGGGGTGGGGGTGGTCCAGGCACCCTGCCTGCTGAGCCCCTATCTCTACAGTGCCCCTTCCCAGGGGACACTGAGGAGGAGGTGTTTGACTGCATCGTCAACACGGATGCCCCATACCCCCACTTTCTGTCCGTGCAGGGGCTTGAGCTCATTCAGAAGGTGAGTGTTTCAGGGGTTGGGTGTGCCTCTGCTGCCTGTGCTTGGGGTCCCTGGGGCTGGATGCCCTATGTGGGTACCTGTTCTTTTGCCCAGCTCCTCGATAAGTGCCCAGAGAAGCGCCTTGGGGCAGGTGAGCAGGATGCTGAGGAGATCAAAGTCCAGCCATTCTTCAAGGTGAGTGGCTGGGGTAGCCCTGGTCCCCAGCACCTAGCAAGGTGGGCAGCACTGTGTGACACTGGGGGACTGCTGTTCCTGTAGTCTCAGGCACCTCTGCCTTTACCCCTAGACCACTGACTGGGAGGCCCTGCTTGCCCGCACCATCCGGCCCCCCTTCGTGCCAGCACTCTGTGGCCCCGCAGACCTGAGATACTTCGAGGGCGAGTTCACTGGGCTGCCACCTGCCCTGACCCCACCTGGACCCTGTAGCCCCCTCAGTGCCCGCCAGCAGGCTGCCTTCCAGGACTTTGACTTTGTGTCAGAGCAATTCCTGGAGCCCTGAGAGATGCTCCTGGCATTCTCTGTCCCCTGCCCAGATGGTTAAACCCTGTGCTCACCCGCTTGTGTGCCCTGCATGGAGGCCCAGGCCTTGCCTGGTATTTATGTGCTCTTGGGTCATGTGGTGGCAGCCATGGGGTTGCTGTCAGAGACTTTGCTCAGTGTCATTTGGAGAAGCGTGTCACTGTTTCCTTCTGCCTACCCTTCTCCTGCCTCCCAGCTAGACCCAGACCAGCAAGGATGCCACAGTGAGGAGTGGTTTGGTTTTCTTTTTAATACTTGTTTTATGTATGATTAAACTTGAAAACTGTGCTTGGAGGCATCCTGGCCTGGGGCATCAAGGAGCACAGGGTCTCTTTGGGCCTGTGTTCCCCACAGGTCCTCTTCCCTTCTTCCTTTTGAAGGTAGAGCTGCCCCCTGAAGCAGGGATTCTGTCTTGAAGCCCTGCTCTGAGGCCCAGGAGAAGGGCAGGAGTGAGTTGCCCCAGGTCCCTGAGGGCTGACCCAGCAGGTGCAGCCCCTCTGGTTTGCAGGCACAAGATAGCCGCCCTGTCCCCAGCAAGCCTAAACAACCTGGCTGCTGCTCTCCTCTTCATCCTCAGCCCAGAGGGTCTCCCAGGACCCCGAGGGCCATCCACAGAAGAAGTGGGCGAGGTTGCGGATCAGGCCACGGTCAAAGGGGTTGCTGGAGCGCTGGCGGAGGTAGGCTATGCGGTGTGAGGAGATGAACTCCCAGGTTGTGGTGTTGCTGGCCACCAGGTAGAGGTGTGAGGCCAGGAGCAGGCCAGCAACCAGTGCAAAGAAAGACAGCAGCAGGAAGGTGACAAATAGGAGCCCACTGGACCGCAGCCACAGCCCCCAGGGCTGGAAAAACCGGAGGCCTGACCTGTGGGATGGACAGGGATCTGGAGCTGGGGGAGGCCAGGGGAGCCCTTCCCTCCCTGTGCCAGGCCCCAGGGAGCCCTGCGTCTGTGCACACGCATGGGTGCACACTACCTGCCTTCCCCCAAGTGGCACCTACCATGCCAGGTAGAGGCCCCACAGAAGCACCACTAGCTGCAGTGCCAGGTAGACCACAAAGAATGGGTGGTTGCGCTCCCCCACGCAGTTCTCCATCCAGGGGCAGTGGTGGTCATAGCGGCGGACGCAGCGGCGACACTCACGGCAGTGCCGGGCCCGCAGGGGCTGCTGTTGGCACAGACGGGAGTTGGAGTTCAACACTGGCCCCCTTTGGGCCCACTACTGAGGGGAGGAGCGGGCCAGGGGTTAGGGCCTGAATCTAGGAGGCCTTAGAGGAGGTGTGAGGGCAGGGCACTGGGGCAAGAGGTCAGGGAGTCTCCACTTTGCCCTGACCCCTCCCACAGGGGTCCCTGTATCACCCACCAACACCAGGCAGTATCTGCAGCGCCGTAGAGGGATGGCCTGAGGAACCATGGCCATCTGTTCCTCCTTAGGGTCCTCCTGAAAATGAGGGACAGGGTATAAGATGGGGTCCCTGGGAAGCAAATGACACTGGGCCTCTTCCTTGAGGCCAACTTACCCCTGGGTGTGGAGTGTTTGCATGGGGCTCATCCCATCCAGAATGAAGGTTTAGGGGTAGGGTCTGAAAGAATGCCCTAGACTGAGGTGTATAACGTTTGCAAGTAGCTTTCCTTCTCTGGGCCTTGGTGGTTTCCTCATCATAGGGCTGGCAAGAGGATTCACTGAGATATTCCCCCAAGAATGTGTAACACAAGTCCTGCCATGGAGACTTATGAGGGCCTTGAGTCCACGCTGGCAGGAGAAGGGTACAGTCCCATAAGGGCCCTGGTTACCTGGGGCTGGGGCTGAACATTCACATATCCTGGGTCCATGAGTGACACAGCCAGGTAGAGCAGCAAGGAGCCCAGCACCAGGAGTAGGAAGGTGAGAGGCAGGAGCAGCTCCCCCTGCTCTTCCCATTGCCGCAGCTCTGGGGAGGCCAGAGGAGGACAGTGAGGCTGGGCCCGGGGCAGAACAGGAGGTGGGGCTGGGGTGCAGCTGGTGGTGTAGAAATGTGTTTCTGGCAAAGCAAAGGCCTAGAGATGGGGTTCCATGAGTGGCCAGCAGTTCATCTGCACTTTGGAGGGTGATAGGGAACCATGAAAGGTTATAGGGCAAGATCTGTTTTCTGAAAGCCCTCCCTCTGCTGTAGAAAAGATGGATCAGAGGGGAAGTCTGGTGGCAGAGTCTGGCAAAGAGGAAGAGGGTGACTGAACAAGGCCTGGCAGGGAGAGGAAAAGGAGGAGGACAGACCTGACTGGATATGGGCAAGAGGGAGGAGGGGTCCTGGATCTCTGGCTCTCCTGCAGGGAGACTGGCCAGGTCTGAAATGCCCAAGTTAGAGACAGGAGGGTGGAGTTGGTAAGCTCAGATGATGCAGAGAGACATGAGGGGGGCCCAGGCCAGGAAGCATCCAGTCTGGGCTTAAACCCAAGGGGGTGACTGAGGATTCTGGGAAGGTGGGGGGTGGTGGGAAATGAAGGAGCATTGGCAGAGTATGGACAACTCTGGTGCCCATTGGTTGTAAAAGGGAGCGGAGAAGGAATGGGCTTTTTGAGAGGGTGTCATCTAATGGGGAGACCTGAGAGAGATATGAGGTCTTGAGGGGAAAGTGAGAAGGGCTCCAGTCCTGAGCCTGGAACATCCAGGTGGGCAGGTAAAGCACTGGGTATGGGGCTACTGAGGGGAATGATGGGAATGGAGGTGGGTGGGTGAATGAGCACTACCATAGGAAGATGGGAGACAGGTCCCCTATGGACTTGGGCAGCTAGTGGCTATGGGGGTAGGGAGGAGTGTAGGCAGGATGCCAGTTCTTGAATCCTCATGGACAAGAAGTTTGGGAGTCAACTCCAGGGAAGGATCAAGGAAGATGGGAGCTTGGGCCTGGTGGACACCAGATGGGTCCTGGGATGGACAGGGCATCTGGCAGTGATCCGGAAGATGCTGGGATTAATTAGGGATCAACTGAATATCAGACGGGAAGCAGGTGGCGCTTGGAATGATAGATGGAGAGGGGGCTTCAGGAGCAGGCAGGGATTGGGTCAATCCCAGGATCTCCGGGGATTAGGCGGGGACCCCGTGAGACCCAAATGTCTGGAGAACCACGCGGGATCGGGTGGGTCCAGGATCGCGTGGGGTCCGGCTCACCGGTATCATGCAGGAAGAGCACCAGCGTGATTCCCCAGGTCAGCACGGTGTGCCCAGTCCGTACCAGGACACCAGAGCTGAGGAGCGCCCAGGGCGCCATCGCCTCGGCCCGGGGCCCCACCCGGAAGAAACACTCAGAGAGGCGGGTCCTCTGCAGGAGCGGGGCAGTGCCCAGCCGGGGATTGGTGAATCCTGGCGATGGGCGGAGCTGAGTTGGCGCAGGGAGGCTGCCTATTGGACAGCAGCTGCGGACCAGTGGGTCCTCAAGCCAACAGGTGCCTGAAGAGGCTGAGGGCGTGGCCGGCGCGCGCGCAGCCGGTAACTCCCCCCAACTCCCGCCCCCACTGCAGGTAACTTTTAAAAGCCAGGGAATAGGAGCGCGTCTTCGCCTGCTTCCCTGGGCTCCGCCCTCACAGGCTCGCGCATGCGTTCAGCTCCTTGGGCGCTTCGAAAAGCCAGGTGAATTGCTTTAGCTCCAGGTGGCAAAATTGTGCCACAGTGGTTCCGGCGCCGGCCACATACACCAAGTTTAGCGAGTTCGAACCCGGCCCGGGACAGCTAAACAACAGTAACTGCAAAAAGCTCGGGGCCCGTAGCTCAGTGAGTAGGGCGCCGGCCGCATACACCAAGGTGGCAGGTTCCAGCCCAGCCTGGGCCAGCTAAACAATAACTGTAACAACAACAACAAAAATAGCCGGGCATTGCGGCGGGCGCCTGTGGTCCCAAGCTACTCGGGAGGCTGAGGCAAGAGGATCTTTTTTTTTTTTTTTTTTTGAGACAGAGCCTCAAGCTGTCCCCCTGTGGAGAGTGCTGTGGCATCACAGCTCACAGCAACCTCCAAATCCTGGGCTCAAGCGAGTCTCCTGCCTCTGCCTTCCAAGTAGCTGGGACCACAGCGCCCGGCTATTTTTTGGTTGCGGCTGTCATTGTTGTTTGGGGGGCCGGGCTGGATTCGAACCTGACACCTTAGGTGTATGTGGCTGGCGCCTTAGCCACTTGAGCCCAAGAGTTTGAGGTTGCTGTGAGCTGTGACGACTCAGCACTCTACTGAGGGCAACATAGTGAGACTGCCTCAAAACCAAAAAATTGTGCCCATTATCAAGGATGTGATGACTCAGGCGTCGGAGGGGAACGGCTCACCCAGGGTTGCTCTGTAGTGACATTCTTACCTCCTTGCGATTTATTTTCAGATACTGAAAATGAATGAGAGAAAAGTGGAGGTCCGCAGGGTGCACAGGCCAACTTTGAAGGGAGTCAGAAATACCCAGAACTGCCCCTTCCTACCCTGTGACTTTGGGCAAATTACTGAACCCCCAGCCTCTATTTCCTATCTTGATAAGGGGGCTGATAATAAGATGGTTGGGGGAATTAAATGATGGAAGTGCAGTACCTACCATAGGACTCTCCTTTCTTGACTCCTTTAAGCCACCACCTAGACCCTGCTAGGATGACTTTTCAAGCCAATGGGAGGTTTCAGAGCCTTCCTCATTCAGCTCTGCTTTTCTAAGGCACATCCCACTGACATCATCATCCACCTTTGCCTCCACTGATTGGCCCCATCCCAGCTCCTGCATACCAGGCTGACATCTCTTGTTTTTGTCAGCTCAACATCCCTTTTTCTGTTGGGGAACTGACTCCTCCCATCACATGTGGTTCTGGAGGGGCTGCCCCTCACCCCAAAGGGGAGTGGGAGGCAGGGAGTGGGTACAAAGAACTAGATTACAATATTTACATTTGTTAGGTAGAGTCCCTTTTGTAGTTGTCTTGCACCCAAAATGTGTGCCATATACCATAGCTTAGATCAGGCGTTCTCAAACTTCTGCCCGCGGGCCACACGTGGCCCGCTAAGGACATTTATCCAGCCTGCCGGGTGTTTTTGCTGCCACTGCCTGTCCTGCTTAGCAGTGGACTCGTCCTGGGGCCCCCAGTCTGGACCTCCAAAGGTCTGTTTAAAAAGTTTGAGGACCCCTGGCTTAGATCGTGCTCATTAAGTGGGAGCACACCAGTTCTCTGTCTTGCTTCCCTTTCTTCTCTTCCTTGTTCCCTCTCCCCTCAATTTGAATTGAATTTTTTTCTCTTATGTGGGTATTAGATTGTTTACTGGCTTCATATTAGTATTAATATTCATATTAGATCTGCCTCTGCACAACTAGAAGTTGAGTTAGTTCCCACTGGCTCCTCTTCTTATTGCAAAATCCAAAAATTTTTCCTTTCTTATGATACTTTACTAAGAAGAATGTGTTTCAACTCCATCCAGGTTAATGGAAAAGATGTAAAGTCTCCATCTTTTTTATGGCTGAATAGTATTCTGTGGTATACATATACCACAGTTGTTAATCCGTTCCAGGGTTGGTGGGCACTTAGGTTGTTTCCACATCTTGGCAATTGTAAATTGAGCTGCGGTAAACAATTTAGTGCAAATGTCCTCAAGATAAAATTATTTTTTTCTTCTGGGTAGATGCCTAGTAATGAGATTGTGAGATCAAATGGGAGATCTAATTTGAGTTCTTTGAGGATTCGCCATACTTCTTTCCAAAGAGGCTTTCATCAACAGTGTAAAAGTGTTCCCCTCTCTCCACATACTGCCAGGATAGTGTTTGTTTATTTTTTTAGTGTAGGGGGAAGGGCAGATGTATTCATTTGTGCTGATTCTGTAGTTTTGGTGTTTTTTTTTTTTTTTTGCAGTTTTTAGCTGGGGCTGGGTTTGAACCCGCTACCTCCGGCATATGGGGTTGGTGCCTTACTCCTTTGAGCCACAGGCGCCACCCTGATTCTGTAGTTTTTATTGGCCAATGTTGAGGCCTGGTTAAAAGGAGGGCTTGGAGGAACCTGGCTAGAGTTTGTTCAAAGAGAGAATCTTTAGGCCCAGTGTGGTGGCTCATGCCTGTAATCCTAGCACTCTGGGAGGTTGAGGCAGGTGGATTGCCCGAGCTCAGGAGTTCAGGACCAGGCTGAGCCAGAGTGAGACCTTGCCTCTAAAAATAGCGGGGCCTTGTGGCAGGTGCCTGTAGTCCCAGATACTTGAGAGGCTGAGGCAAGAGAATTGCTTAAGCCCAAGAGTTTGAGGTTGCTGTGAGCTATGACACCTTGCCACTCTACTGAGGGTGACAAAGTGAGACTCTGTCTCAAAAGAAAAAAAAACAGAGAGAATCTTTGCACTAGACACCGGGTACACACCTGCGTGGCGTCTACTCTCCCTTGATCTGGTGCCATTATTTGGACTATTCTTAGTGGAAGATCCCTCCTCCATTGGGAGCAGCCTTGGTGGCACCATCAGAGTGCTCAGACCTCCACAGCCCCCAAGCTGGCCAGTCTCTCCTGGAATCCAGAACTCTGAATCTTGAGTGCAGGGCCATAGGAAGGAAAGGAGCTGGGAAAGATTCATCACTCTGATGGCAGTGCTCTAAAGAGACTGGCTGTGGGCTCCTGAGAGCTAGTTCCCCAAGTCACCATGGTGTGTGTCCCTCCTAAGCCTGGTAGACCAGTTTGTTCTTTGGTTTTGTGAGCCCCGCCACATCCTGACATCCAGAGTGGGTTTTCGTTGCTTGTACCCTAATTGGTCCAGAGCAAGACTGATCCCTTCCTTGAGAGTGCTCACATCTTGCTGGGTAAAGACATGAAATAAGTTGATTACAGTTTGGGGGTGGGGGCAATAGGACAGGCAGGAAGCTGGGTTCATCTCAGGTGCTCAGGTTTTCCCACAGTAGAGAGGGTGACCTCGGATGACTACAGTTTGGTGACCCCGGCTATTCACAACCTTCTTGCTCAAGGATTGCATCCTTTGAGCATCTTTAGCCTGACATCAGGCTTCACATAGAGATTTGTACTGATTCTAGTTCTCAGTGGGATCACATTTCTTATGGAGACTCAATAAAATGGCTTTCGTGTTTAGACATTAGTCTACTTTTGGAGAGGTGGGTCATGTCTGAGGGCACTAAGTGGCAAAATATAAGTTCTTACCTTCTGAAACAGAGGATTGGATCCTGGGCTATAGAGATTTTCCAAAGCCCTCCTGATGTGGTTTAAATGTGTCCCTCCTAAAATTCACTGGTTGAAACTTAATCCCCATTGTAGTGGTATTAAGATGTGAGATCTTTCACCCTAATGATGGATTATATATAGCCTTATCAAAGGGAGAGAGGGAATTAGCTTGGGCACTTTGCCTATTCCACTCTTCCTTTCTGCTAGCAAGGACACAGTGATTGTCCCCCTCTTCCCCCTCTATCCCTCCTGGGATGGTGGGACAGAGTCTTCTCTCCTGGAGGATACTGCAACAAGGCACCATCTTGGAAGCAGAGAACAGCCTGACTCACTATACACCCCAATCCTGATAGCACCTTGATCAGAACATCCAGCTTCAAGAACTGTGAGAAATAAGTTGCTGTTTTTCATAAGTTACTTATTTCCAGGTATTTTGTTATAGCAGCACAAACAAGCTAAGATAATTCCCTGCTTTCCATTCATCTGACAATTTTTTTTTTTTTTTGTCGAGACAGAGTCCCACCCTGTGCCCCTGAGCAGAGTGCAGTGGCTTGGTAGTTCACTACAACCTCTGACCCACTGCCTCAGCCTCCGGAAGCTGCTGGGATTACAGGTGCTCGCTGTGGCGCCGGCTGGGTTTTTCCATTTTTTTCATGAGTTGGGGTCTCACTTTTGCTCAGGGGAGTCTTGAACTCCTGAGCTCCAGCGATTTTCCCTCCTCAGCCTCCCACAGTGCTGAGATTACAGGCGTGAGCCACCACGTCAGTGGCAATTTTTTTTTTTAATTTTTATTTTTTAGAGACAGAGTCTTGCTATACTGCACAAACTGGCATGCAGTGGCTATTCTCAAGTGTCATCATATCTCACCGCAACCTTGAACTTCTGGCCTCTAGTGATTCTCCTGTATCACCCTCCTGTGTAGCTAGGACTACAGGTGCATACCACTGCATGTGGCTTGGCAAGTTTTTTTTTTTTTTAATTGAAACAGAGTCTCACTTTTTCACCCTGGGTAGAATGATGTGGCATTATAGCTCACAGCAACCTCAAACTCCTAGGCTCAAGTGATCCTCTTGCCTCAGCCTCCCAAGTAGCTAGGACTACAGGCATCTAACACAACACCCAGTTATTGTTTACAGACGAGATCTCTTTCTTGCTCAGGCTGGTCTTGAACTCCTGAACTCAAGCGATCCACCTGCTTCAGCCTGTCAGAGTGCTAGGATTACAGGCACAAGCTACCGTGACTGACTGCTTGGCAAGTTTTTAATGAGAGCTGTTGGTGTGCCAAGGTCTGTATTCTGTTCTGGGCTGTAGCAGAACCTTTATGTGGCTGGTTGCTCACAGTTCAGTAGTGGAGGCAGACAAAGCAATTTCAGCCTCATGGAAAGCAGGAGTTGTGACGGGGTGAGCAGGAATTAAGAATGTTCCCCACACAGGAAACGGCAGGTGCCAGGGCTGAGCACAGTGGGAGGAACACCTGACACATCTGGGAAACTCTTGTTTTCCTTCCTCTTTACTATCGCAGTCTTGAGGCAAGAAATTATTTCATCTCTCTGAGCCTCTATTTTTATTTTTATTTTTTTGAGACAGAATCTCAGCTATCACTCTCAGTAGAGTGCTGTGGTATTACAGCTCACAGCAACCTCAAACTCTCGGGCTCAAGCCATTCTCTTGCCTCAGTCTCCCAAGTAGCTTGGATCACAGGCACCTGCCACAATGCCCGGACATTTTTTTTGTTGCAGTTGTCATTGTTGCTTTAGCTGGCCTGGGCTGGGTTCAAACCCACCATCCTTGGTGTATGTGGCTGGGCCCCTACCCACTGACAGAGTCTCAGGCTATCCCCCTGGTAGAGTGCTATGGCATCACAGCTCACAGCAACCTCAAACTCTTGGACTTAAGAGATTCTCTTGCCTCAGCCTCCCAAAGTAGCTGGGACTACAGGAGCCCACCACAATGCCCGGCCATTTTGTTGTAGTTGTCATGGTTGTTAGGCAGGCCCAGTCTGGGTTCAAACCTGCCAGCCCAGGTGTATGTGGCCAGCCCTCTAACCACTGAGCTACAGGCACCAAGCCCAAACCACCGTTTCTGATGCCATTCTGCCCAGGTCCTACGGGTGGCCAGTTGTGGGGTCTCTCACCCAGAGGAGAGAGAGGCCTGGTGCAGGCCTTGCTTTGGGGGAAATGAGGGGGAAAAAAGGGAACTCAGTTCCATATCGGAGATGGAAGTAGTCCAGGTGCTCAGGTTCTGGGCACGTTTAATCAGGTCCTGATGCTCCTGGCTAGAATCCTCCAATAACTTCCCCTCACCATGGCCTGTAGGTAATGTGACCATGTCATTTATCACTGCAGCAAGAGCACAATAAATGAGAATGAGAGATGACACTTTATGGTTACAATGGGACCACAGGTATAAACCAGGACTGTCTTGAGCCAACCTGGAGTCTGGTCACCTCACAATTTGGCCCCAGCTACTTCTCTGTCCTCTCCTGCAGCCACACGGGGCTGTTTCACTGTCCTTCCTGGCAGGGACCTCTGTCTAGGACACTCTTTCCTAGGCCTTTTGGGCTGGACCCGGCAGCCCTTGCATCGCTGTTGGATTCAGCGTAGCTGTCTCCTTGTGTGGGAAGCCTCCCAAACTTCTCGGGAATGGCGTTCTGGCTCCTCTCAATCCCGGCAGCACTGTTGTGGGCCACCTCATCTGCCTGCCCTCCCTCCTGTTCCTGCTGGCCTGCAGGAGGCACCTTCTCCCTGTCCCATAGGGTGGTACTCTCTTTTCACTATCTGTCTCTCCCATCAGCTTGAGCCATCCTGGGCAGAGGCCCTGTTGGTCTGCTTGTCAGCTGTGTCTGGGCACAGAGGTGTGAGGAGAATTCAGAGGAATCAGGTTCTCCAGCCCACTATGCCATCTGTCCCTAGCCTGTAGTCGATTGGCTTTGTGGGCCTTGCACATAAACATCCCAAATACTCTCCTTCCCACTGCAGAATGGCCCACACATCAGGCCCCCTATGTGAGGCAACCCAAAGCATCTTCTGAGGCCAAAAGCCAGGACACCAATCCCCACCCCTTCCACAAAAAAAAAAAAAAAAAAAAAAGAAAGAAAGAAAGAAAAAAAGACTCTGTTCTTCTCCACTTTGCACAAAAATGTATTTCTGTGACATCCCAAAAGTACAGATGTTTCCCCAGGCCCCAGGTGGTAAAGCAATGTGATGTGAGCTCTGCCTAAGTCTGGCTGGGGCCGCTGAGCATGAGATGGAAGGGCAGGGCAGATGCAGCCACCTGCCACGCTGGGAACATAGGGCTGCTGCCCCATTCTGGGGTCAGGAGGGAGAGGCCCCAGGAGAAAAAGGCCAGGTGCTTCTCCCCCGAGGCTGTTCTCCTGGCCTATTCGCCGTGGAGGCAGAGATGCTAGGCCATCCAAATACAGGCCCAGGGAAGGAAGAAGGAAGCAAAACCATTGCCCAAAGGTCGCCTCCAGGGTTCTGCAAGTGTGTTGGGTATGAAGCAATTCAGAGTTACATGGAGAAAGAAGCACAAGGTAGAGATTCAGCTGCCTCTCACACTTCTCTGAAACACAGCACAGAGGTTTCCAAGGTAAAGCCTAGGGCAGGGTGTGAGGGGCTAGGAGGGCCCAGCAGCCACTGCAGAGCAGTCCAAGTGCTGGTCTGGAGGCAGCTGTCTATGGCTGCTGTGAGTGAAAGGCTGGGGAGGGGAGCTCCTGCGTCTGAGGGGGGCCAGGTTGGGTGGGTGAGGCAGGCTTGGTTCTGCTGGTGGGAGCGCCTGGCACCTCAGGTGCTTGTGGGCAGATGAGGGCTGTGGAGCTAGGCAACAGGCTCCTGGCCCCAGGAGATGCTGGCGTCCAGAGCTAGGGGCAGGTTCTAGAAGTGTCTGGCAGAAGGGGCAGTAGAATCTGCCACTCAGTTCTGACCACCCCTGGGCAGGGGCCTTCCACGGCCTGGGACCTGATGGGAGACTAGGAGCCAGCCTCCCTAGCAGCATGGCCTCAGGCAGGCCTGGCCGGAGAGCAGCAAGGCCAATGGGCACCCTACTCCTTGAGGGTCTCTGGGGCAGCGTTGCCTGGACCTAGGCCTAGAAACCACTTACTTTCTTGCCCCAGATGGCCCATAGCTGGGAGCACCAAGGCATTTGGGAAACCCAGTAGGGTTAGTTTTAATCCCCAAACCCCATCAGCCACGCTTGGGGCTGAGATGGCGCTCTTGGGCTAGGGCAGTGAGTAGGATGCTAGAGTAGGCCGTTAAGAGGCCTGCTCCTCTCACAACAGGAAGCCAGGCCAGGGCCTGAGTTTACTGGAAAAGGACCAGACACTCACAACATTACAGGCGTTTAGTCTGGCTGGGGTAGGAGTGAGTGTGGCAGCGATGAAGGCTTTGAGTCGGGTTTGAGAATGGCCAAGGAAGCTGCAAGGACTCAGGGAGTTTCTTTTGTTTTTGTACAGAAATCATACACACAAAACTTCACACTTCCTAACCAAAAAAAATAATATATATATATAATATATATATCTCACTAATGTAAGGAAAAGCATCAGTTGTGCAAAAGTCCCCTGTGTCTCTTCGTCCTGTGGGAGATCCCTGGAAAGGGCCTGCCCGCTGGGCTGCTCGAGCACACTTCCTCCCGGCCTGTGGTCCAGAGCAGTGGGGGCAGAGGCCTCTATCTGGATGTGTCCATGTTCTCCTCTTTAAAGTTACTGCAGTGCTCGATCACCTTGCTGCAGACAACGGGGAGACAGGATTGGAGGGTGGGCTCAGGTGGATGAGTCCAGCCTGCCTGGGCAAATGGGGCAGCTGGGTCAACACGTGCTAGTACTGATGCTGATGCTGACCGAAGGACAAGTAGAGAGTGGTTGGCAGAGTGTCCAAGGAATGGTACCTGTGGCCTGACGCCCATTACCACCCGCTTCCCTTCTTCCTTTCCATGACTTTCCCTCCCAGCCTCTTCAGTCCCGGGCATCTGTCAATAGGGAGTCCCCAAATCTGCTCAAGCTTGACTTCCAAAAACCTTTGGTCCTTCTTTTTTTTTTTTTTTTTTGAGACGGAGCCTCAAGCTATCCCCCTGGGTAGAGTGCCATGGCATCACAGCTCATAGCAACCTCCAACTCCTGGGCTCAAGTGAGTCTCCTGCCTCAGCCTCCCAAGTAGCTGGGACCAC